>CAXIPT010000004.1:2872438-2959543 GCA_964030475.1 Tethya wilhelma | reverse complement strand
TGTGTGTGTGTGTGTGTGTGTGTGTGTGTGTGTGTGTGTGTGTGTGTGTGCGTTATTATAGCCTATGTATGTGGGTAACTGGTAACCTAGCTCATACCCAGACCTAGCTTTCTTTAGTTGTGTACAAGGTATGATGTCTAAGCTTAGGTGTGCCTGAGCTGGCACTATAGGATTACTATCAGGGTTTCATCTAGAAATTTTAGTTTGAGGGACCGGGGGAAGGTTTCTTAACCGATTTCAGGTCACGCCCACTTCTTGTAGCCAAATTTATTATCAAAGGATAATTATAAAACATTGTTTTCTTGACTTGCATTTATGTATGTCTTTTCTGATATGCAATATGACAATGTATTACTGACAACATGCAATGTTCATATCACCAACAGCCAAGTGAGAAGGCTCGGCCATTTCCTCTACTTCCACCCCCATGACGAAAAGAGAGAGCATCTCTTCTGCTACTACCAGAGGGAAACTGATTTGGACCCCCGAACCGACCGACCCCCCAGCCCAGACCAACACCACATGCACAAATGTATGAAACACCAACCACTGTCTCCATGGCAACAAAAATGGATGGAAGCCCATTGTACTGTGAGTATGATAATTTTTTAAAATTAATTAACAATTATTATCAGTGGCAGATCCAGGGGGGTTCGTTGGGTTCGGACAAACCCCCCTTTTGGCCAGGTAAAAAAATTATTTTGCAGAGAATCAGTAGAAAACTAATTGATAGATTCTTACAAGTACAAACTTACTTTGAGAGTAAATTTAGGCCTGGGAATAAGCCTAGAAAGCCTAGATACGGGCACAAAAGCACCTAAGCCTGCCACCTAGCGCGAGTGACACCGCTCGCGGTATAAAGTGCAAAGTCCATGCAACTAAGGCGTGGTTTAACAAAAAGTGGACATGGTCAACCAAAATTTTTTGCACGCTTTGCGCGCACCTTGATTCAAACCCCACTTTCTGAATCCTGGATCTGCCCCAGATTATTATTGGACATATTTGTTGATGCATAGAAGTAAATGATTACATGCATATCTTTTCTCCTGTACATGCAGTTCTCTGATGAAAGCAATCTTTTTGGGTTAGACGAAAATGGTATGAAATAAATGCATTCACATTATTATATTATGTATATAGTGCAAGTCATTATTGTTACATAATTATTATGATACATGTGTATTTTATTAAATTTTTCTGTTTCTAGACAAACTCCAACCAACCGAGCTAAGAGAACTTGCAGAAAGAATCACCAACTCTTCCTTTACCACATTCTCCTATAACCACATGGGTTCTAGCAGCTTCTGCTTGGATCCAGAAAAACACATCAAGCTCTGTGAAGCCCTTCTCACTCCTCACATACCCAGTCTCACATACTTGCTGGACAAAATCAAAGTGCTACACCAGAGCAAGACGCCTGCTGATCTAGTGGCAGCTGCCTTGAAGGAGTGGCAGGGCATCAGTCCAGCTAACACCAAATACAAGTTGGCAGAACTGTTGTATCAGAGTGGGTATTATTTGGAGTCTCTTCATCTTGATGCCAGACGTGAGTGTGTAGATATGTTGTTGTCTTGGTGTACTATACAATGTTATCCTATTGCTGGATATTTATTGTCTAGCTATAATTATAGTCCATAGCTACTTCAATTCCCTCTATGGATGGATAATGGGGAGTTTGGTTCCGTATTGAAGTAATTTGGTATCACTCAATTTTTTGAAAGTTTTTTTTCATTCTGATTAATTACAATGGTAAAATTTCTATGTCCTTATCACATCCCATCATAGCTGAAAATACCTTGTATCTTCAAAAAAAAAGCCTAAATTAAAGGGGGGCTGGTGTTTAAGTAAGCTGCTTAATCAATTATCTTATGATTATCCAGGGTTTTCTGTGTTAAGTACTTTTAGTTGTTATTTTAGCAACACACACACACACACACAACTCATGTAGTCGTCAAAAGAGAGCCCTCCATGCTCCCCCTAACCACCAAAGAACTGACTCTAATCTCCCTCCAAGTAGCTACCAATTGGAAAGACCTTGCCAAGCTCCTTCACCTCACAACTGGAGAGGTGAAGACCATCAAACAGTCAATTCCCAAAACACCAAGAAGAAAAATTGAACGTTGTTTGCAAATGTTAGAACTGTGGAGGCAAAAACCTCTTGTTGCTGTTGATGACAAGATAGCTAGGCCGTCAATTAGTAAGGTGATGACAGGGGCAAAAGGGGATGGAGGGGAGAGAGATGTCCTTAGGTGGTGTTTGGAAGACATTGGATATCACCAGCTGGCTGATATGTTGGTCACTATGGAAATGTAACACATACACACATTGTATACACTAGCTCTCATACATGCACAATTTTCTTTATACATTATTATAATAATTTTTTAGTATTATAGTTAAGTTTATAATTAATTTTGTTCTGAAAAGTAGTACCTGTTATAGTTGATTGTGTGGCAAAGTTTTGTGTTAACAGTTAATTTTTTTTTTGTGTGAATTTTTGTTTTCTGATGAGTGTCCATCTTGTATATGCAGGATATGCATGCGTGCTTCGAATTCTTGCATGAGTATACTATGGGATGCACACCAAACCAGCTAGACTATATACAAGTATAAATAGTGTACATATATAGTCTGGCATATACAGCCCCTCTCTATTATTACAAAAATTGGATTGATCTCACGCCTTTCATGTTTTACAAGTTTCAGCTATATAGAATTACGTTTCCTAACAAGTTTACTTTGATACATGCGCAAGCTAAGAAATCTTTTTTGTTGTTAATTGTTGTTCCAGCTATATAGCTCCATGCAAACAAGACTAACAATGTGTATAATTAATTATACACATACAGGATCATGTCATGCATGCAGATCAAATTAATTTTTCTCCCTGGGCCCACAACATAATATTATAAATAATATAGTTATTGTCCCATCCAGCCCATAGTATAGACAAAGCTTATATGTAACCAATAATTATTAATTTTATTAAATTTTTAATAGATTGCAATGGGCCATCAAAATTGATGTATCGATCTGCATGTACATAATAAACAATTATATCAGCTGCTGCAAGAATTACAATAGCTATATATATAGCGTCAGAGAGAAGTAATGTATAATAAGAGCAATTTAATGTGCATTAATTAGAGAATAGGAAGAACTATACAATCAAAAAGATCTTTAAATCAAATTACAGCGCTGAACACACACACACACAAGCAATTACAAATTTAATTTGAAACATGCATGATAATCAATATACATATCAAGTATCTAGAATTAGAGTTATCATTACTTGAGTAATACAGTGTCATCAGAAGAGCCTGTGAGAATGACATCAGCTAAACTTTGATGGCCAATCTCTACCAGCGATTCGGAGAGCTCAGCTCTACCATCATCCTGAGATAAACTAGTTCTATTCTCTAACCAATATTGGAGCATTTGAAAAGCACATCTTGTGGAATCACGTGGAAAATCAGCCTCAATGCTATGTAGTTTGTGTGCAGCAATGCCAAGTATTATGCCCAGGTGTAGCCACTTGCTAGCCACACTGTCGGCAACCGTCATAATTTCTTTGAGTAGAATTCGGTGATACTGCTTTCGGCTGGTAGGTGGAGTCACAACTGTATGTATAAATAGATGTGCATTGAGGATTATCACAAAGACAGATGTATAGTTTGTACTGTTTTATTACAATCCATCCCATGGACTGTGTGCTCAGGCACACCCTAAAGTCCATCTGGTTTGAGAATGCCGCTGGAAGTGAGTAATGAGATTCATAGCAATACTTTTTATATGGGGCAAAAATTAGCTAACTTTTGACTGCTAAGGCGTAGAAAGCTGGAAAAGCAACCAAAAGAACAGGGAGGATGAGGGCTTTCCAATGGTGCTTGAAATTTTAAAATCGGTTGGATATTTAGAAAGTTATTCAATTTTTTCTACCGGCATTCTCAAACCAGATGGACTTTAATTGAAACTATAGTATCTGCTCAGGCCCACCAAAGACATTTCTTTACGTATTGATAAAACATTGTTTTACTATTTACCAGTGGAATCAAGTTGTCTGGCAATTCTTAGGTGTCCAGAGTCTCTCAGTGCTAGAGCTATCATCCTCTTGTTGCCAACTGGATGGCGTCTTCTCCATTCTAACAAGATGTTCAGCGGCAAGCTCTGAGGTGGCCAATTTTCCATCTGATCGATTTCACTTTTCTCCAAGCCTAAGCATTCCCCTAGTTTCAATAGCTGATCTGGTGTGAGCTTCTGAAGTTCTTCCTCCAACTCAACAATTTCTGTCTGGTTTATTGAGTCCTTCATGGCATACACTTTACCTATGGGTNTGTCATTACACAGTATTGATTGGCTTGTGTATTCTTCTTCACTATCGCAACTTACAAACTCATCATCAGTAGTCATAGAATGTTCATCTTCATACTCTCCAGAATCAATTTCAGCACGATGTGGACGTCTCCCAGACAATCTAGCAGAGTATTCCACACTGTGCTTTTCAGCCAGCACATCTTTGCTAGAATGGGTTTCAAAAGTACCAATAACTGGTTTCATTAAATCAGCTATTTCTTCACTTCCAGCAGGTACAGATACTCTCTCATTCGATGAACCACTATTTTCCAAGTGGTAGACTTCAGCTTTCATACTAGCCCTACTCTCATGCGTGTGTCTATACTGGTATTGTCTTCGAACAGATTCAGCTATAACTGAGTTGACCTTCATTAGAGCAGTGACCAGAATATTCCAAGTTGGATCTGACTCAGTTTTTAGCCATGTTTTGAAGATTTGCTCTTTTCTCTTCTCCAATCGTTTTTCTTTCCTTTTAATCTTTTTGAGCTGGTATTCTGTCAGGTTTAGCTCAATGGCAAGCCGATCTAACTCTCTATCTGTTAATTGAATCTCACATAGTTCCACCATGGTAGGTGTTAATCCACCCTTTCCTGTAGTCTTCTCCCAAAATGTCATTGCTGGTTTAGAGCTTAGCTTTTCCTAAAATGGTAGGCTAGTAGATAACAGTGCTTATAATCAATAGTAGTTATGTAATCCGGCCTTGTTGTTTGGAATGTGAAATTTGTGTAGTAGTACATCAATCTAGAGCCTTATTGTATACCCTTGATGGATGGTGGAATGTGATACTTGTACCTTGTATGTACTTTAAACTATGATTCAATGAGTGCTATGAATTTCTTCAGCCTCCTAGACCAACAGCAGTTTCTTTGCCAGTAGTCAGTTGTTGTTTTTTCTATAATTTTTCAGTTTTTTTCTCTTTCTTCTTTATTAATTCTGTAAGATAGATAATTATACATGTTAGATAAAAAAATACCCTACCTGAAATTCTACAATCAATAAGTAGATCATGATGATAAATTTTTGACCAAGTAGCAGGTAGCGTTATTTTATAAGTCCAAGCGGCAACAAAGGGATTTCCCCACACATGCTAACAGGATATGGGATAATACACATTGACCATGTGACCTCGCCTACGCGCGCACGTACGTACCGGTACTGTACGTACGTACTTAGAGCTGAGTACTAGCATATCGCGATCGCGCATAGCGCGTATAGCGCATACACGTATATATGACGTCACAACTTGGAAACCGCGCATGCGTTGCTACGCCGCCATTTTGAAGTAGAGCATTGCGCTGGTGCAAAGCTTCTAGTTCTTTGATGAATCATGGAATTTTTGCAGTGAAACCTTGGGGACAGTAAACTAATAATACACTCGATTACCTGGTCTCAGACAGCTCTATGGACTTGCAAAGTGATCTTTGAGCAGCGGCAGCTAAGTTCAAAGTAATAGCCAACAGACAGTGACAAAAAAACTTTCAAGTTGCTCAGTATCAAAGTCTTCGTAGAGTAGTTGATACAGCTGCTTCCACGCTGTGAGCTAACTATATTCACTCTCTGTAGTTGTGAACCACAAATCATGCTAAGTGCACTATCAATGCACTTAACTTAATTAAGAGTCAGTGCATGCATGCAGAAACTTCGAGAACACACATCAAAGATTCAAAACGAACAGTATACACTCATCACTTGCCTAAACAGTTTCTCGAGAATTTTCTAGCACCTTAAAGGCTGCATCCCGCTTCTAGCTCTGACGACTTCAAATTATGGAATGTCTCCCAAGGCCATGTATATGTAAGGGCGTCTACATGTGCTCTGAGTACTTGCGCATGCGCACTAAAATTTGAACTTTGAACCTAACAAATGAATATGTCGAGAACTCTGTTTTTAGCAGAGCCACTGGCTGGACACAGTAGGAGACTGGTGTTGGCAGCTAGTCCGTCAAAGAGGAGAGTGGATGATGGAAGACCGGAGCAAGCTAGTGCCAACCCTACCAACAGAGTGTTCTTACTGAACAAATACAAACCTCAAGTATAATTTAAATTTTATTTATACTTTGTCGTTGAGAGTATGTGGAAAGGGTGGAATAATTCATAGTTTCCATTCATCACTAGTAGTAACACCACATGCAAGAGATGAATATACATAAGTTGTGTAACTTTTTCTATTCACTATGAAAGACATGATTAGTTTTGTTTGGCATTGCCTGAATGAACATTCAATATCTGAATGGTAGACATGCTTATTGTACAACTCAAAAAACACTCAGAAGCCTCAACACAATGCTACTATAGACTAGCATATTGATGACATATGAAGTAATGTATGTGTACATGCATGTATGCGCAGCGCACACACACACACACACACACACACAGGAGATCCCATTAATCGAATCGCTAAAAGCCCTCAGGGCGTACTCCTTGTCTTCAATCCCAGAGACAGTGGAGCTCTCCCTCATGGTGGACATGTCTCTGAAGAAAGGGAAAGTTAGAGACTCATTTCGAGGGACTCTGATTTATCCGAATACATTTGGAGCTTCTAGGAAGATACTACTGATAGCTGAGGTATCTCTCTCTCTCTCTCTCTCTCTCTCTCTCTCTCTCTCTCTCTCTCTGTTTATGTATTTATGTATGTATGTATGTATGTATGTAGTCTCATAATGATTAGTAACTTATAAAAACCTGTAGCTAGCTACTGAGTGCATTATGTATAATAATAATATTGTAGGCCTTGAAATTCCTAGAAGTTCCTCTATTTTGTACGGAAACCATTGTACCATACAATTAATGATGAGTATTATGACGTAATGAGTGCTCAGTTAATTGACTATGAGTATTAATTATTCCCCATGCAGTTCAAAGGCCTACTATTGTTTCAATTCCCTGAATTTTTTACGTAATTAACGTATCTATTATACGTAATATACATTGATGAAGTCATAGTAATCTCGAGTTTGTCATTGTTCTGTTTTTGTGTGATACAATGCTTTTCTCCCTCCCCAACCCCTCACTCACCCCCTTCAGATTGTAATAGGGTAATGCTGTAATTATGATGTCATTGTTTCATTTGCATAATAGGAATCAGTCGGTAAGGATTATGAAACTGATTTCTTTGGAGGTGAAGATGTCATTAAACAGGTAAGACCATTCATATATAGGGTTCTCCCTAAACCTAGTCAGAGTGGTGCCATACCGTATAGCACAAAAATTTGGCGGATTTTAATATTGGCGGATTGGTGGTTACGGTACGGACCGCCAATATTAATTCCGCCAAATCATCATTTTTGTGCATGCACATATGGAATACGTGTATTGCTGTGTGCGCAAATGCCAAAATAAATCCGCCAATCATGAAATTTTCGACAATCCACCAAATTTTATTCCCGCCAATATTTTGTGCTATACGGTATCACTCTGGTTGTGCTAGCTAAATTTACTTTGATGTGGTTTAAAAGAGTGTACTAAAATCCACAAGAATGCTGTGATATTTACTCTGGCACCATTCTGACCAATGGAGAGAACCCTGACCATGTATCGTCGCATCAGAAACCACTCATTCTTTCAGTTCTTTTGAAATTGGTTGCCATTTCTGCTTTGTATGCCTTACCACTTACCAGACCAAGTTCGAAAAGTATATTCACTATATTGAGCATTCTATAGACCACATAGAATATACTGTAAGATAAAATGATGGCATTCTGGAGAGAATTTGGTGGTGGGATAATTCCAGAAAAACAACAGCAACAAAAAAACTACATGTACATATAGTTTAGAATTTTTCCAGTGATAGCTAGCCTTGTTCTCATGTCTTGTCTACTGATACTGTAACAGATGTTTTGCATTAGCATCATTAACACAATACCTAGAAATCACTGTGAAAGTTCAAATCACATGAATAGCAATTCAATGGACCATGTATAAATAATCTAGCTGATTGAGGAAATTAAAAAATTTTAAGGCCAAATGAGATGGTGAGCTATATGGTTTAAGCAGTAACATTGCCAGCATGTTTATACCATAGGTAGCCTCATTCCAAGGCTCTTCCCTTGCGAATATTTCCATTGAAGGAAATATTCACAAGAGAGTTAGGAGGCTGGGTATGAGGCTATACCATACAGTAGGTACATGTACACCTCCTGCAAAACCTTTTTATGTCTGCAATGATGTAGAGCAAAGCCTCTATAATATATATTAAGTGTAATAATATATTATGAATGTCCACAGTGTGTGCTCAATTGCATACAATGGTATAGTATATACACGTGATGATCTTTACCAAAAATTAGAGGTAAATTTCAACAATATGGTAAAGTGTACCGAATAATAAGAAGTGCCAAATCTTTAGAAGATATACGGTGTTGATATCAACATAACAAACCAATTATTGAGTAATAGTAGCATGCAGATGGCTAATATAAGGCACCAATGATAATATCTTGAATTCCCTCATTATCTGTCTAACGTATTGGTAACCAGTATGGCATTTAAAGTATAATCAATAGTAATACATTGTCTTCTATGCATATAATACCACTGTCTTAATTTGAAATTCTGTAAATTGTTTTATTGGCTGCCTAAGTTAAACTTCTAGTGGCAAACTAGCTAAGTCTGATTAACTTTGGTATTAATGTTTATTCCTGACGTAAAATGGAAGTTATTGTATAAGTTGTTTTTCAGTTTTCATTAAAGTTTAAAATCCCATAATATTATGTATTCATTTGGCCTTTGACCTTTGCATATTGACCCTAGCTTAATCTTTATCTACTGTACAGTTGATGGAGGGATCATTCAAGGGTGATTTTGATGTGTGTCTTTGTACCACTGAGATGTATGACAAGGTGAAACCACTGCAGAGAAAGTTGAGGGCAAAGATGCCTAATCCACGCAAAGGTATACGTGTGTGTGTGTGTGTGTGTGTGTGTGTGTGTGTGTGTGTGTGTGTGTGTGTGTGTGTGTGTGTGTGTGTGTGTGTGTGTGTGTGNTGTGTGTGTGTGTGTAGTCTCATATGACGGTTTATACTTAGAAAAATCTATAGCCAGCTATACATAAGTAACTGTGCACTGTGTGAGATATATAGATAGATAAACTTTTCATGTCATGCTCAATGCAGCAGGCCAATTGGCATATAATAATGGCTTGAAATTCCCTGTATGTTTATTACGGAAAACACTGTACTATACAAATAACAACGAGAATCATGACGTAATGAATTCTCAGTCAATTGGCTATGAATATTGATTATTCCCCATGCAATTCATAGTTCGACTATTGTTTCAATTTCCTGAATTTTTATTACGTAATAAAAATTACGTACATAAATTTACGTAGCATATTACATACCTATTGTACGTAATATGCATTAAAATTGGTGAAGTCATCATAATTATCTAGAGTTTGATTATTTTCATTATTCTTTTTTTGTGTGATACAATACTTTTCAAAGTCCCTCAGGCCTCCCCGACCCCTCACCAACCCCTTCAGATTACGATAGTAATTGTGATGTCATTGTTTTGTTTTGTATATAGGAATCGGTTGGTAAGGATTATGAAACTGATTTCTTTGGAAGTGAAGATGTCATTAAGCAGGTAAAGCCATTCATTGAGTTCTCCCTAAACCTTCTTAGAGTGATGCCACACCACTCTGGTTGGTTGTGCTAAATCTTACTTTGATGTGGCTTAAACGAATATACATAAAAACCCACAAGAAGTCTATGATGTTTGCTCTGGCATAGGCTTAGAGGGATTATGCTGGCACTAAAACTGGAATGGGCATATCCTAGCCTCGTTCCCAGGCTCTCACCTTTGACCTTACACTCATGGACCGTGAGTGTACGTGAGTGTAAGGTCAAAGGTGAGAGCCTGGGAACGAGGCTAGCCATATCCTGGAAGTAGGAATAATTTGAGAATAATATATAGCTTAATATTCAGCACTATTTGACCTTTAACCCTGTCAAACCACATGATAGACCAAAATTTTCTTTAGTTTTCACATTTTGCATGACTTATCAGAAGCATATCCCTCCTGCTTCGCTTCTAACTTCAAAGTTCTAAAGTCAGGGTGTGATTGTAAATTAAATGCTTCAGTTTTAGTTGAACTTTGTTTATACAGAACTTTGTAAAACACGAGCATTTTTTGAGAATAATAGGTAAATTTAAAGCATAGTCCCCCTAAGCCTACTCTGGCACCACTTTGACCAATGGAGAGAACCCTGCATGACCATGCATCGTCGCATCAGAAAGCACTCGTTTCAGTTCTTTTGAAATTGGTTTCATTTTCAGCTTCATATGCCTTTATTACCGGTAACAAATTCTGAAATAGAAGTATATAGAGCATTCTATTGACCACATGGAATATACTGTAAGGTAAAATGAGGGGCATTCCAGAGAGAATTTTGGTAGTGGGATAATTCCAGAAAAGCAGACAACAACAACATAATAGTCAAAAATTTTCCAGTGACAGCTAGTCATGTTCTCATGCCTTCTACGTGCTGCTACTATACTACCGTATATCTTCTAAAAATTTAGTAAAAATGAACACTTACGTTTGAGCTTGCTGAATCTTTTGAGATTATTTCGCCAGCATGCACTGCATAGGTGTGCTCAATTGCATATAATTGCCGAGCGCCTTAGTATGAGGCAGTGTAATGGTGCAGGGCCGAAAATTGTTGAAGTAGCCAGCCAATTAAGCGTCATGAAACCAGATGAAAACGGTGGCAATTTAGCAAAAATTGTTCCGGTTATGCATTTGAATTTGATGACCTTTACCAAACAATGTCACTGAACACGTGCATACAAACGCCCACAATATATGGTGTATTACTGATACTGATAGCCACTGACTGGAGTACTGGTTGCCATACTTGAATCCTCTAGCTAACACCAGAAGAGGTGAGAGTTACTAGCCTGCTTGCTACCACTGTGACTCTTGCAACATGACCGTGCCGAATCTTTAGAAGATAAATGGTTTTGATCGTTCAATTATTGATCATTAGCAGTACGCTGAGGGCCTGGGGAGGAGGATGACATAATGAACCAATAACGTAAAATATAAAAATCTATATCCAGAATTCCCCATGTTTCCTATTTACTGTATACCTCAGGAATGCAAATTTGTGACCAAAATGAAACTTTGTATAATCGTGGCTTTTGAATGATTGCTGTTAAATTTTATTTAATGACAAAAACTACCGTTAATCCAGAAATTTGCACGTGTTAAAATATTCTCATTTTATTTTTCCACCTCATCTATTTTTTGCGGTGCAGTGAAAGAAATGTATGTAGGAACGGGTTGTTTATATTATTTACTTAATTTTCGAGTTTTCATTTTTCGCGGTAACCTCGAACCATGAAATATAAATGACAATGAAATTTTCCACATTTATGGTATAACTATTATCTATTGACTTTGACCTTTATATACATTGACCTTTGACCTTTGGCCTATATAGCTGATGGAGGGGTCATTCAAGGGGGATTTTGACGTGTGTCTCTGTACCACTGAGATGTATGACAAGGTGAAACCACTGCAGAGAAAGTTGAGGGCAAAGATGCCTAATCCACGCAAAGGTACACGTGTGTGTGTGTGTGTGTGTGTGTGTGTGTGTGTGTGTATTGTACGTAGACTTGTTCCCAGCTTCTCTTAACTGCTGTGAACATTAAGAACTGAAGTAAGATTGTGAGCCTTGATATGTTGTGATTGTAGAGAGACAGTTACAGTAGTGGAGATCAATTATGTTTTATGCACATTATTGACACTATATAATTATACACGATTAACAGTTATAGTTTCTTTAGTCTTGAATATATCTCAAAGAGTCAAATTTCACATGATGTAGAATGGGCTAGGGCCAGCTTGCTCTATGGTGGTGTGATAATTGCATCACACACACGCTGCTATAGTCTTAACGGAGGTTTGTAGCTTCCAAATTTTCGTAGAATCACTGCATGCACGGTTGAAATTGCTAAGTTGCATCATCAAGTATTGCTCACGATTCATGTGACATGACTGCATGTGCAGAGGCACACTCACTTACTGAACTCGAAGTGTGTGTGTGTGTGTTTGTGTTTGCTTTGACATGCACAAGTAGACTGCACATGTTGAGGTGACTGTAGAGGACCAGACCTTGCACACTAACTGTTTGAGAGAGCGTGTGCATGCCAGTTGAGTCACACTTACTCACTGCAGCAATGCACATATGATCGAGGCCCAACATGATCTTAAAGAACTCCCTTCTCAACCACAGAGGCTTCGTTCTCTTGTCTTCGAGCCAGTGCTAATAGACTTGATCTCATGCTTAGGTGCGAGATGACAACAACCTTCAACCATCAACATCATAGTTAGCGTAGTTTCAGGTTTGTTTCTTTTGGTGTTCACTGGGGAACAGTAGTTTGTGGTTTGAGGAGGTCTTGATGGTGTATACATACATACACACACATTACTGTATATGTATGTATTGTGGTTACTAATAGCTGCATGTGCCGACACTGGACAAATTGTTACCTTCAGTGATATGTTGACATGCACAGCAATACCGAATAGCACAAAAATTTGGTGAATTTTAATATAATTGGCGGATTGATTGATGATTTTGGTAAGGACTGTGAATATTAAATCTGTGAAACAGTCATTTTTGTGCAGCACATGCGTATGGAATACGTGTATTGCTGCATGCGCTATCGCCAAAATAAAATCCACCAATCATGAAATTTTGACAATCCGCCAAATTTTAATATTTTGTGCTATACAGTATTACTGTATCCCTGCAGAGAAAAAAAACATTCAAATTAATTTGTTCCATAACTTATCAGGTTTGCATTTAGAAAATGGAGAGGAGTCAGTCAACCTGCAAGAGCATGCTCCCTCAGAACCAGTGGCATACTCTAAGAACAATTCTAGTGCATTTTGGGCTCCAATCTAGTTTAGCTGCTATCTAGTTTAAAGATAATTATTCAGAGAAAACTATAACTCTCAATGGAAAAGTTTGAGGGGCAAAAGACTACAAAGGGATGTCAAGTGCTCTCTACATGTGCCCCCCTCCCCTTGAATACAACCATATGGCATTATATGCACAAAAACTTTGCCAGTGTATTCAAGTGTCTTAATAATTGTAGATTCAACTCACAAGTCTTCATTTTTTGTCTATATTCCCAAATACATTCATACACACTTTTAGGTATGGTGCTTTTGCCAGAAGATATATCATCTGCAGTTTTGAAGTTCAAGGAGAGTAGAGAGTTTCGTTGTGATAAGAAAGGGTACATCAATATGCCTGTTGGCAAGGTGTGTGTGTGTGTGTGTGTGTGTGTGTGTGTGTGTGTCTGTGTGTGTGTTTGTTTGTTTGTCATTGCCTAGCAACCAAAGTTTTTATAGGCTAATTGCCTGTTACTGGCTGGGTGGAGGTGACTTTAGAGTAACTAGCTAGGAGTCCCAGAGGGTCATGCAACTATAATGTGTGCGTGTGTGTGTGTGCACCTAGGTTTAAATATGTTAATTTTCAATAGTGATCGATGTATATTATCGTATAGCTAGAAATTTTTCCAGGAGTATAAATTTCGCTGTTTTTTCATGGATCATCGGCAATCTGCGAAAATTTTACTCGAGAAATTTTTGGGATTGTATTTTATGGGTGGCTGCTTGATCCTCAAAAATAAAATCACAAAAAGTTTAGCTATCGCCTTTCCGCGAAAATTTTATTCCTCGAAAATTTCTAGCTATACGATATTATTAGCTGAAAGGGTTTCATCATCCTTCATAATGTTTTATTTTAACCCCTTCATAGCTTGATTTCACAGATGAACAGATATCGGAGAATATAAAGTGTTTGATTAATCGTGTATGTGAACACAGAGAACATCTTCCTCCTGGTTAGCCATCTTTAAATTTAATCATTGTCTGATGTCTAGTGAATGATTCAAGCACAAAGCTATAATTATTATAGGGGATTGATAATGATTTCGGAGTTGCTTTCCCTTTGCATGAAGAGAGGTTATTGATTATCCTTTATTTGCCTCGTTGTAATAATGAAAGAGGATTCGGTGGTGTTATAATTTTATATCAGTGCTTAATACTGCCCTGGCTATAATACACTCTCTCTCTCATTATACACACACACACACACACACGCACACATATATTTTACTGTAGAAACTTTTGTAAAAAGAGGTGTCTTATCAACCACCTATGGTCCAGGCTTTCAAACTATCCTCAAAAACTATTTCACTTAATTAGAACAGAATGATTATTACTGCCAAATCTGTAGTCAATCTATCTGATATCTCATCATGTGAAATAAATTGTTATTATTTCAAACCTACATTCTTGCTAAGCAAAATTTTGTTGAATAGTTATAAGTTTCGTGACTTCAAGTCATACACTTAAAATTATAGCTTTGAAAAAAAGAAAAATTCCCAATCATTGTTTTTGGAAGTGCATGAAACATTGTGTTGAATGTTGATTGCTAAGTCGCCTCCATGGCATGCATTAATTATGACATACAGTGGAACCTCTGATATAGTGGACCCACTGAGATAGGGACACTGAATCTCTTAAAAAAAAGAATGATTCTTGATTTTCCAAAAATTCCGATTCCCTATTGTAGTAATACAAACAGAGCTTTCATGCAAGAAGAAGACAACCTCTCTACAAAGGATGAGCTTTATATTGTCTCGAAAGTGTCTTTTGTTTGGAAGTTTACAGTAATTTAATTTGAACCTTTCCATGCATGATAGCTAGGGCACATGCAACATGACAAAGGAGGGAGGGTCTATAGCTTGATAGACAAACATGACTGATTCATAATTATAGCCTAGCAAAACTGTTAACAATGTAAACAAATCTAACGAGTCCATGATTATGATTAAATAAATGACAGCAAACAGTTAATTCGAGTTCAAGCTATAAGTTCACAAAAACCCTGCAGGACCCTGAAGGGAGAAGAGAGATCGCAACATTTATATACTACATATATAGTACATGTAAAAAATAAAAAAATAAAAATTAAATACATGCACTATCAAAAGTTACTGCATAATAATTATTATACAATGTATCATGTTTGCATACCAAAATGGTTTATTATGAGTATTATAATACTATAGCCACGCACTTACTATACTGTGGCATGCCAATTAAAGGCAAGCAATTTCAGTTTCACCACCACCATCACCACAACCCACAGCTCCACTGCCATTGCCTTCTTCGATCTCTGCCTCTTCATTAGTTTTCCTCTCAGGAATAGGGTTGTAATTGGGTTCTCCCAAAAAAGAGAAGTCAACCTCTCCTATTGGGCATGGGTACGTCATTGGATCGTGGGGGTAGAGCTCCATGATGCTTGCTTGAGACATGTCCTCGTTGAGACCGTTGATGAAAGCCAAGTAGGCCTGCTTCGATTGTAGCAGGTCAACTTTCACAGAGAATTGGAGCTCTTCTGGAANTTTTACTGTAGAAACATTTGTAAAAAGAGGTATCTTATCAACCACCTATGGTCCAGGCTTTCAAACTATCCTCAAAAACTATTTCACTTAATTAGAACAGAGTGATTATTACTGCCAAATCTGTAGTCAATCTATCTGATATCTCATCATGTGAAATAAATTGTTATTATTTCAAACCTACATGTTTGTCAGCATTCAATATCAATTTGAAGGAACTCTATGGTATTGTTCTCGCTAAGCAAAATTTTGTTGAGTTTCGTGACTTCAAGTCATACACTTAAAATTATAACTTTGAAAAAAAGAAAAATTCCCAATCATTGTTTTTGGAAGTGCATGAAACATTGTTTGAATGTTGATTGCTAAGTCGCCTCCATGCATTAATTATGACATACAGTGGAACCTCTGATATAGTGGACCCACTGAGATAGGGACACTGAATCTCTTCTTCTTGGAAGCTCTGTATGTTTGTATTACTACAATAGGGAATTGGAATTTTTGGAAAATCAAGAATCATTCTTTTTTTTGAAGACAACCTCTCTACAGAGGACAAACGAGCTTTATATTGTCCCGAAAGTCTCTTTTGTTTGGAAGTTTACAATAATTCTTTCCATGCATGATTGGGCACATGCAACATAACAAAGGAGGAGGGTCTATAGCTTGATAGACAAACATGACTGATTCATAATTATAGCCTAGCAAAACTGTTAACAATGTAAACAAATCTAATGAGTCCATGATTATGATTAAATAAATGACAGCAAACAGTTAATTCGAGTTCAAGCTATAAGTTCACGAAAACCCTGCAGGACCCTGAAGGGATAAGAGAGATCGCAACATTTATATACTACATATACAACATATTTGTAAAAAACTTGAAAATAAAAATAAAAGTTACTGCATAATAATTATACAATGTATCATGTTCGCATGCCAAAATGACTTATTATGAGACTAGCCACTTACAATACAGTGCATGCCAATTACAGGCAAGCAATTTCAGTCTCGCCACCACCATCACCACAACCCACAGCTCCACTGCCATTGCCTTCTTCGATCTCTGCCTCTTCATTAGTTTTCCTCTCAGGAATAGGGTTGTAATTGGGTTCTCCCAAAAAAGAGAAATCAACCTCTCCTATTGGGCATGGGTACGTCATTGGATCGTGGGGGTAGAGCTCCATGATGCTTGCTTGAGACATGTCCTCATTGAGACCGTTGATGAAAGCCAAGTAGGCCTGCTTCGATTGTAGCAGGTCAACTTTCACGGAGAATTGGAGCTCTTCTGGAAATGAGCCCTCCTTTTCCTCCACCATGATTTTCTCCTCTTCCGACACCTTCACTGTAGCAGTGACTTGTTTTGGTTTGTAGTCAAATTCGTAGCGAGTAGTTTCTTCATTGAGAAACGAGTTAAGTACTGATGCTTTGTTGTCAGTGTTGTTACTGTATGGCATGATCACTGCAGAGCTAGACATTGTGAGCGTCTTGGTAGAAGATTCAGGTATACGAAATACTAACTGAAGCAAGATTTTCAGTGGCAATAATTTAATATTGCTAAGACACTGGCTTACCGCCCGGTACGGATGATGCAGCAAAGATGCACAGTTTGACACTTGATTAAGTTTTCTACCGATTTACTTGTAGCTACAGCATTACTTATACTTGCTTAGCATCCTAAGTTATGCTAAGGTCCGTCGCATGCACGGTACATATAGACGCTAGGCGCGTGCGTGCTCGTAGCAACACGTGTGCGTGCATGCACCTGGCATGTATGCAGACAGTGCAAGTGCAGTGAGTGACTCAGTCTGCATGCCTATAGTAGATAAATTTATTAACTAACTGTAACGTAAATACATTCGACTGCATTTCGCCGCGATCGCGAGGATCATGCAGAGCTACTGCGCATGCGTGCTTATGTGGCGTCCCTATAGCCTAGCTCGTCCCCGGCCGGCCCATGGCCCAGGATATATAGATGGCGCGCAGCACATTGATGATACCGGCCATGCACTTTTGAATTATAACATGTATGCAAAGTATTCATGCATAGGGGTCACTATCTTTCTGTTTTGTTTATAGACTGAATCAACCACTAGCCTCGTCTCCGGATCCTTGCCAGTGATGCCTTGCATGCATGCATGCATTAATTTTTATATAGAATCCTGATACTGTTTTATATGTTGCCAGTATCATAATTGGTATGTGCTGAGCATCTTGCCGTTTTGTTCTAATACATAATATAGATCAATCAAACCCTGAACCAGATCATAATGATAATTATTAATGTTAATATTAAGTCAGCAATCAACGTTAACAATTATATTGGCGCTTACAGCTAGGGGGAAAATGCTAGAGTCAATTTAATTTAACAATGCACAATGCATTACAGTAACTCCATACTACGTATTATTATAATAATAGTTCAAGTTGGTCTTCTTGCTGAGCCCTGAATGCTGATGTTGTTACATAGCAGCTTGCTGGCCATTTATGGGCTCTTGATAGAGTTTCTTCACAAGAGATTTCAAAGTCACACCATCTTGCAAGCCTCCAGCCAATGCTTTGTAGGCTTTCTTTGACTCAACAAGATTCACCCTACCAGACAGATGTAGCTCTTCAGGGAAACTGTTCTCTTTCATTTCAGCCATAGCACGTTCTTCATCGCTCAGCTCACTGTTGCACGAAGTTGAGCGGGGCTTTTCCATAGAGCAATCAACAAGGTTATACTTTTCTTTCTCTTGTTGCAGGAATGCATCAAGCCCATTTTTTTGGCCTTCAAGTTGTCCTCCATAGGGTAGTATGATCATTCTAGTAACTGACATCTCTAAGAATTAGGCTAGTCAGAACTCTTTCAAATTGCCTGTTGTGATTTGCAATGTATTTATTATACTATAGCATAATAGAACTGAAAACCAATATCCGCGGCACTATAGCTGCATAAATACAAAGACTGTATGTAGATAATAGTGAGTCATACAGTATAGGTCAGACTATGTATGCATGCACAATCATGCATGTCTAACAAAATCCACGTGAAATGCTTTAGCTTCCTAATGCAGCTTTCTCTGCATGTGCATGGCAACCGTGGACAAAATAGCTGCATATGCATTGGATACATGCATGCGTGCATGCATAAACAGTGCATGTGTGCCTTGTGTATATGCGTACACACTACACACTACACACTACACACATAAAAGGTGTGTGTGTGCAAAATTATGTCTTGTATAATATATGTATATTGACCATAATCAGTATAGCTTCTTATCTGTTTGTTTGTTTTGGCTTTTTACAAGGAACAACAGTACTGTTAAAGGTTGTTCAACAACTTGTTTACAGCAGATTCAATAATTGTGGTTGTATACAGCTGCAGTGTTCCAAAACACAGTCACTGTGCATGTGATCCATGAATATTATTATAGATATAGTGTTGTTCAGAGTCTATATTGGTGGCCATGGAGGTATATGGGTGCATGCAGTGTTGATAGTATAAACAGTTACTAGTCTATAATTATGCTGAACTGCATGATCACACCAGGCTAAGCTTCTAAATACATGCACGCATTGCACTGTGTATAATAGTTGCATGGATACTATTAGCATGCATAATATATGCCATAGATAATTATAACCTCACGTGAGGTTGAAGTGCAGTTTCGATTTATACTACAATTCATGCTTTTGCATTTTGTATATACATATAATAATATTATTATGTAATATTATACAGTAGAACCTCGATCTGATAGTGGACCCTTCAAGATAGAGAGCTATGCTGTATTATATACCTAGCTCTCAACAAAGGACGATTCTTAGTTCCCAAAAATTGCAATTCCCTGAATTATAGCAATACAAACAGAACCTCCAAGAAGAGGACAACCTCTCTATATACTTGCAAAGGACAAACATGCAAGCCAAATTTATATTGTTCCCAAAGTGCCCTTTGTTTGCAGGTTTCACTGAAACTCACGTACAAACAGAACATTATATAATTATACAAATTAATTGCATGAATGAATCTGGACGAATTTATAATTATACGTAAAGAACGCTTTTCTGCTCGCATCTTGAATGTTTTATTCTAACACAAAATGTCCATGGGTATAAAAAAAAGAACGAAAAATTTTATTCTATGCTAAAAGTTTAGAAAAAAGGTGTATAGGTAATTTTTGATAGAGTGACGGTGTTATGTATTATGAACATTGAAATCATAAAACAAACCAATTGTTAACACAAAATAACACAGAGCATATCAAATAACACAACATACAAAAAAAAATTTTCTCCTAAAATGATTGCTGTCAGCATGCAACATGATACTGTTACCATAGAAACCATAGCATGTACTATAGTAACTGACTGCACAGTCAAACTAACGTTGGTGAGCTAGGTTTTGATGAACTAAATATTGGTAGTTGAGACGGGCACTGATATCGCTATCAGGTGAATTGACCGCAGCCAGAGCTAACAATAATGGCCGATCAGACTTGTGAATACTGTACATGTGTGTGTGTGTGTGTGTGTGTGTGAGCCAGTCAATCATCAATCTATTATTGGATTTATCATTGCAGTGTTAAAGCAACAATCCATTCTTACAGTATACCTATACATATCAGGCACACACAAAAAAAATTCTAATTAATGCACCCAACTTAAATTCTAATTAATGCACACCTTAACACATCCATTGATTTGGGTAGTACATCAGCGAGGTCAGCATTACTGCCGTAAGAGGTGAGGTTATTAGCCAGCATGGTGCTCCTTTGACTCAGAGTATGCAGCTGGTCTTCAAGATATGACAGACACTGTACGTTAGATATAATTGATAGCATCAAGTAAAAATTAATACCTTCAAAGGAAATTGGTTAAGAATCCAATTTAGAGCAATATCAAGTTTAAATCAAACTTACAAATTCTGGGGGCATCCTCATTTCATGCATGCTCTTCAGTGAGCTCAAAAGTTGCCGGATTGACCGAGAAAACTGGACAGTGGATGATCCAATGATGACATCACTGCAAGTGAGTGTATGTGTGTGTGTGTGTGTTACATAGTAAAGGAGGACACTTTGAAATTTGATCAGATTTGAACTGACATAGTTCAGTGTCTTGTCTTACTTTGTGCTATCACTTTTGGAGGCTGTAAGGATCTTGACGGTCCAAAGGTCAGTGTCTCCTATGATACCAACGCCATAGTCTATAGGCTCGTCAATGATGGAGTGCTGTGTGTGTGTGTGTGTGTGTGTGTGTGTGTGTGTGTGTGTGTGTGCGCGCGTGTGTGTTTGTGTGTGTGTGTGTGTGTGTGTGTCCATGCAATAACACATATCCATGTACTTGAGGCAGGCCTTGCACCAATACACTTAAATTCTACTCAGAGATGTTGGATTTCAACCCACCCAGAATTACTACAGCACATACAACAATATACTGTAAAGCTTGGCAGTATACANTTTTATTCTATGCTAAAAGTTTAGAAAAAAGGTGTATAGGTAATTTTTGATAGAGTGACGGTGTTATGTATTATGAACATTGAAATCATAAAACAAACCAATTGTTAACACAAAATAACACAGAGCATATCGAATAACACAACAAACATACAAAAAAAATTTTCTCCTAAAATGATTGCTGTCAGCATGCAACATGATACTGTTACCATAGAAACCATAGCATGTACTATAGTAACTAACTGCACAGTCAAACTAACGTTGGTGAGCTAGGTTTTGATGAACTAGATATTGGTAGTTGAGACGGGCACTAATATCGCTATCAGGTGAATTGACTGCAGCCAGAGCTAACAACAATGGCCGATCAGACTTGTGAATACTGTACATGTGTGTGTGTGTGTGTGTGAGCCAGTCAATCATCATTCTATTATTGAATTATTGGATTATGATTGCAGTGTTAAAGCAACAATCTATTCTTACAGTATACCTATACATATCAGGCACACACAAAAAAATTCTAATTAATGCACCCAACTTAAATTCTAATTAATGCACACCTTAACACATCCATTGATTTGGGTAGTACATCAGCGAGGTCAGCATTACTGCCGTAAGAGGTGAGGTTATTAGCCAGCATGGTGCTCCTTTGACTCAGAGTATGCAGCTGGTCTTCAAGATATGACAGACACTGTACGTTAGATATAATTGATAGCATCAAGTAAAAATTAATACCTTCTAAGGAAATTGGTTAAGAATCCAATTTAGAGCAATATCAAGTTTAAATCAAACTTACAAATTCTGGGGGCATCCTCATTTCATGCATGCTCTTCAGTGAGCTCAAAAGTTGCCGGATTGAGCGAGAAAACTGGACAGTGGATGATCCAATGATGACATCACTGCAAGTGAGTGTATGTGTGTGTGTGTGTTACATAGTAAAGGAGGACACTTTGAAATTTGATCAGATTTGAACTGACATAGTTCAGTGTCTTGTCTTACTTTGTACTGTCACTTTTGGAGGCTGTAAGGATTTTGACGGTCCAAAGGTCAGTGTCTCCTATGATACCAACGCCATAGTCTATGGGCTCGTCAATGATGGAGTGCTGTGTGTGTGTGTGTGTGTGATATCCATGCAATAACACATACCCATGTACTTGAGGCAGGCCTTGCACCAATACACTTAAATTCTACTCAGATGTTGAATTTCAACCCACCCAGAATTACTACAGCACATACAACAATTTACTGTAAAACTTGGCAGTATACAAAGAACTTAGTAGGTATAACAATATTCCCACCAACCTTGACCATGCAGCCCAGATCTCTGACTAGCTTGTCCTGCATGTTGATGTCCGCTTTCTCACTGGTCCCATGGAGTACAAAGTCAGGGAGATAGGTTGGGTGGTGGCTGCACATGTGAAGGAGTGGAAATGAAATAATAATTGAATGGAATCTCTTGAGCAAAGGGACATGCAACCTCCATACAAAGGACATGCATGGTCCTCTTATAACTCCAGAAGATATATGCATGTAACAATGTAAAAGAGATTGGAAACACTATAATTGATAATCAACCATGGCGAATCATTTAGCCGAAAGCTCTCTTTGAATTATGTACCTAAATTTCAATGTCAAGTTCAAGTTGTAAAAGCTAGACATTTCCTGACAAAAACTACTCATAGAAAAATCTAACAACATGACTCACCCTACGAACAGTGAATGTCCGAAGTCTCTTCTTCCTTCTTTGCTGCCACCATTCTCTTCATTACCATGGCAACCACTGTTGTCGTACCAACAGTCTGAAGACGCCTCAAGAGCATAATCGTCCATCGTTGGTAACTCAACATCAGTGAATCCTCGCAACATGTCTGGTCTAGTTCTAGCGCCTTGTGCTGCTAGCTGCTCGTGAAGCAAAGAAGGATTGGAAGAGGGATTTCTGTGCAAATGCAGGTAATCGGCAGATAGGCTCGACTCTACATCGAGGGGGATAAATGATTGAGCTCCTCTAATTAGGGCCCCATCTTCATTCTGCTGAGAATAATGATTAACCCCTTCACCACCACAAGACAGGTCGCTGAGATCGCTGTAGAGAGACGACTCCGATATCTGCGACAGAGCCACGCTATTCTGAGAACAAGTATCGACATCGGCTTGAGACCACGTCTTGGTACACCGACCGCTATCAGTGTCGCTGATTAGCGACTGAGAATCAAGACACGTCTTCAAACTACTAGGTGTGTTTATATCGCGGCCACTTCCAGTAATAGGGGTGCTGTACAGGTGGGAAGGTCCTTGCTGTTGAAGCTGTGATGGAGCACTGTTTAGAACGTTTGTTGTGAGAGGGCTGGTTGCACGTTCTGGCGTACGTCTGGTGGTCATGTGACCCGGCTGAGTAGTCACGTGACCTGGAAAGCTGTGATTTGATTGGTGGTTGTACACGGTAGTGCTGTAAGAAGCGTCTCGAGAAGCATATCCGTTTACTCTTGATGTAGTAGAGGTGATAGAATGTGATGAGGACTGATCGTGAGATTTCAAAACACCCGGATAGCTACCTTGAAGCGTAGAAACAGAGGAATCGCTCGAAGATTGTGAATCAACTTGCAAAAGCGTGTTCAGACCCGATACACTATTGCTGCTGAACCCATTCCTAAAACCAGCTTGACCGCTTTTCTGAGCCTGTTTCGAACGATGATCGCCAATAGTTCTAAAGCCTCTTCGAATTTTCTCCTGCTGTGACTTTATGTTAGGAGCTGGACTATGTTTCCGGATGTATTCTCCTGTGCCACACGTTCTTCCCGGGCTTGGCGGGCAATTAATGACAGGTAACGAAGGGGCTGCAGTTGGAAGGCAATTTTCCTCCCCATCCAGTTTGCACAAACTCTCTGACGATTTACAAAACCCGTTTGACAGGTTTTTCTTCGGTGCCGTTAGTGTCTGCATCATCTGATAGGTATCACAACTACTCGATCGTGGCTTTGAGAACTCTCCCGTTACAAGAAGATCAGGAGAGAGACAATAAGCATCCACCATGGAAGAAGTGTTACAATTGTCACCAGTACACGTCGTTGACTGCAAGCTCTCGGTGAACTTTGAGCTTTGGAGTGAGGAGGTGGCCCACGACTGGTTATATCCGCTGTCTATGCTGCCACAAGAGGGGCGTGACTGGTGGATGTGGTCAACACAAGCTTGACGATGCAACGAAAGATGAACTTTTGCAGTTTCTGGTTTTGATCCACTCCCATTATCGTTTCCTTGGTTACCGGCGACATCACTGTTGTCATGGCAATGTGGAGGTGAGGGTGTTTTCATTTTTGACTGTGTCCGCTTTTTTCGTGAAGGGTCAAAGGTCAAGTAGCCGTCTTCAATGGGACATTGTCCCATACTCTCGCAAGTTGGTAAAGTAGCACACATAGAGGAGTTGCCACGGAAACAGTTAGCATAAGGTATATGGGGCGAAGATTCTTGACTGTCAGTCTCGTAAGTTGTCGAGGCCTTTCCCTCGCATAACCCGTTTGACGAGTTTATATCGATGCACTTGGTTGCAGTGATCATGTGATCTGAGGTAGGCGGTACAAAGTGGTGTTGGCGTACGGAAAGCAACGGAGAATTCTTATTCGAAGAACTGGCAGAGGTCACAGAAAGGTCGCTAGATCGGCTCAATGACTTTTTGTAACCGGTCAGACTGGTTATGCTATCATTGTACGACCCACTTTCACTGGATTTACGATATCCTTCGTTCGAACTCGAAATCGAAACAGGTGCAGTTTTGAAACCGAAAGGATGAGGTTTAATGACAGGGGTCTCTCTGCCAACGATGCTAACGGGAGAAACGAAATGACGATCGTGTTCACTAACCACTGTGACCGATGAGGCACGAGATTCAAATTTATCGCTGTCTTCAAGGGTAGGGATTAGGATGGGATCATGTGACGTGTCACGTGACATGGCAATAGGGTCAGAATGACCGTGAAAAGTGGAATCCTGGAGGAATCAAAGAAAGAAGGAAAGATTAAAGTGATTGGTCATCTATTTATGAATCAGCTAAAGATGATATACAATAGAGAAGCAGAGAATACATAGCATTTGCTAGCTGCTCTTTCCTTGAATGTTTGTGAATATTTTCAGGTCTTGGAACAAGTCTAGCACAGTATAATGTCTAAATGCAAAAATTTGATGTACTGGTGACAAAAAAGGGCTACAATACCTGCAGTATCAGTCCGGGCTGAACTTCTGAACATCTTATGAAGTAGGTGAGGAGGTAGACCAGCCTACAGACCACTGACACTGACTCCCCAGTCACCACAGTCCGGGCGATCTTTAGAGGATTAGAGACGGCACCAAACAGATCCCTGCATGTGTGTGAGGGTGCACAGTAATTAATAGTTTGATGGTTGAGATAATTAAACCAATTTACAGTACACAAGCATAAGCACATACATGTACACGGGCAGTGTAATTGCCAAATAAAAGTGCAATAACTTATTAGCTACGTATACAAGCAGCTGGGTTAGACCTTATCTTGTGAAAAGGCATGCACTGCAAGCATTTTACCACTCCAAACAGCAATATGTTCCTACAGTTACCACTGCTGTTACCAGACGTATAAGTATTAATTTTTATAAACTATAATTATTATGTGCTTACCCAAGTTGGGCCCATAGTGGGTTGTACGGATGAGACTCAGCCAATACTGCCAGCTGCAGGAATACAGTGTATCCACAGAGTCATCATAATTATAATCATGGTTATTGTGACAATAGGATGCCATTGCTATGGTAACAACTGTTGGAATACTGTGGTAACTTACTGATTTTGATCCCATCTTGGAGTGTCTGCTGTCACTGTTGTGATGGTGTTGCTGTGTCACCGTGAACAACCAGGCAGGATGGTGAGAGAGAACAGCAGTGAGAAGGGAGGAGAGAAAACTAGAGAGAGAAAGAAAAAATATATAAAATGTTTCATTTTCTAGCTACATAGTATAGCTAGTTTGCCGACAGCAACGAAATTTAGACTAGGTAGTACAAATGGCATTATAGTGTTGGTAGATTCACTTACAACTTGGTGTCCTTGGTGTCCAGCTCAACGATGGCTGAAGCCAGCTCCTCCATGAACTCAAGACAGACAGACCTCTTTCGGTCAGCAGATGTGACAAGGTTCAACCAGACAGGCGACTGTGAAAGGAACAACACAAAAATAGCAATAGAATAAGGTTCAGATTGATGACAATTCACACATGGGATTAACTGCTGTAGCTAGCTTAGTTTTAATTTTTCACATTTTACACCTGTAGGCATTAATTGCTTAATAACCTTAATTTATGGGAAAGTTATAATTGTTATAGGCCTAAAAACAAGGCTTGAGATAATTTCTTGCTAGGTTGCTTACTTCAATTCTTGGTGCTTTGTAGAGCAGTAGAAAATCATCAAGAAAAGTCTTATAGGCCTGCATGTAGAGATGAAGTGAAAAAGTATCAATATTCAAAAAATTGAAACCAAAAAAATGTATAGCACAGTTCTGTAAGTACAAGAAATGCAGAAATACACAGTATTATGCATATGCCAGCTAGCATAGAGATCTAGTGGACTGACTGCATGACTATACACAACACAATGCGTTCACCTTGGCTATCATCTCAGTGAAGGTGGTCCCTCTGTACTGACATGCCTCCTCAATGCCTTCCTTCAATAGTTCTAGGTGGGCATCAATTAGAGTGAAGTGAGAGAAGAGATAGTCTTGAAAGTGGGTGATGGCCTGTTTAGACATGTCACTGAGGGAGATGATTACCCCTATAGCAAACTTTCGACCTTTTTGGGTTGATGGTTGCTAAGAAAACATAATGTGTGTGTATATGTGTGAGTAAGTATGAGTGCATGACTAAATGCATGTGTAAGTGTGCGTGTATGCATGAGAATCAAACGATCTATTCTTTACAAACAATTCCAAACCTAAGTAACTTTCCCAATGCCAATGCCTGCTCAGGCCAAAATTGGCAAAAGGCCAAGCCACTCAGGTACCTAGCCTTGAGAGCTAGAACCGAATATAAAATGTAAAATTGCAAAACTACAATAGTATTTGCTAGACTTAGAGAAAGAAAGAAAGAATGGCAGAGGATATAAAGCTAGACTGTAAAACTATCATAGTATCCATCATTGACTATTACATACCTGGTCTAGAGGTTTCAAAACCTTCCTATAGAGCTCAGAGGCATTCTCCATGCTGGTAGATCGCGATCGCTGGATCCTTCTCGACAAACTGGATGAGATGGGTGGAGCCAGTGTGTGTGGTGAGGGTGGTGATTGTGTGAAGGGAGAGGGTGACCTAGAGGAGGAGGAGTGGAGGGGTCGGGACGTGGGAACACTGAGGCTAGAGGAACGGATCTTGCAATGTTCTGAGAGAAATGAGAGGGAAAAAAATCAAATCAAAGTTACAGCAAATACTACTGTAATAATATTATTATGGTCACAAATTCCAATTCACCAGCTTCAGCTCAGTATACAGGAAAACAAATAACAGAAATGGGAAGATGTCATTTCATCCTTATATCTTAATAAGACAGTTTAGTTTTTTCAATTACAAAAAGAGCTATATGCCTATCAGTAACTCTAATGTATCAGGTAAAGGGTCGTCAATACTGCCAACAGGCCACTTTAGGTAAAGGGTCGTCAATGGTACAAACTACATCTGTATGCATACCTGGCGAAGTTCCTCTGAGGTTGCTAAGGGAGTGATTCTTGGGTAGAGGGGAGCCTCTGTAGGATGATGGGGAGCGTGAGGTCTCTTCCGCTAGGGAGCAAGAGTCAGAGAAATCAAGACTACACGTTTGAATGGATCTCTTCCTGAAGGTGAACACTTTGGTCAACATCAGCTGGTCTGTAGACCTGTGTGTGTGTGTGTGTGTGTGTGTGTGTGTGTGTGTTAGTGTGTTAGTGTGTGTGTGTGCGTGTGTGTGTGCGTGTGTGTGTGTGTGTGTGTGTGTGTGCACGTGTGCATGTGTGTGTAGTTCACATACAAGTACATATCCAAAGACAATAGTGTATAAGAATTTGTGATGTCATTATCACAATTATCATGTGATGCACGTTGCTAGCCAACAAGTCACATGATTACCTTTGATCCATACACACACACAAAACAAGCAGACACAGACTTTAAACACACAAGCACACACACACACAAAGATATTTTATGGTTGTATGTATGAGAATACAGGTAGAAAGTGACGTCTTATCCTGTTGTAGTGCTCTGTACCTGATATAGTGAACTTTGACTGTGTTCCCTATCACCTTCATAGGCATGGAGCCAAACATCATCTCACCAAGGAGTTCAGAATCAGTCGACTGAAATGACAGCAGATAGTGTGTGTGTGTGTGTGTGTGTGTGTTTGCAAGCAAATGAAAATGTTTCTCACTTCTCTAAGCATCGATCCCACCAGTTAAAATTCTTTCTGATTTCTATGACAGAAGCTCAGAACTATATACTATCAATTTTGTCTAAACTAAGACAGGAACTTGGAATTACAATTATGTATACACTGAACAGTAATAAACTAATGGTGACCACCCACAATGACACTCACTGGTCTTCTGATAAAATGAGCCCTCCTGGTCTTGGCTGCAGTGTTCTCCCCACTCCAGCCTGCTGACTGGGTCACAGATGGCTTGGGTGATGTTGATGATGACACTGATGGTGGCACACTGCAAGATGAGGTGAAGGATTGTTCCAACCTCTCAGAACTCCTCATGTCACACAAGGAACGGGTGCATCTCTGCTCCTATTGAAATCATGATAGGACACATAATATGTAAAATGTTCATTTCTATACAAAATACATGTAGGTGTGTGGAGGCCAAATTTTAAATGCCTTGACTATAGACAATACTTTCGCTTGATAGTTTTTGGACCAAAACAAACTTTTGTCAAAATAAGTACATCATTTGGAAGCTCCCTTCAAGACAATAGCCTAAACATGATGTTCTTGGACAGACTATAATTGGAAGCAAAACTAAACAATAATACTACAAGTATTTACACATTAGCTAATACCCAATCCCAGTGCACACCCACGAATACAAATATCATCCTACAATATTATATTTGCAGTACTGTACATGTGCAGTATGTACTAAACAATTGACTTAAGTCTCCATGCTAGCTAATAAGCAATCCTGCCTGGCTAGCACTCAAAAAGCGTGGTTAAATACCGTATAGCGGGAAATTTTCGTGCGGTTAAAATTTCGTTTCAGGCCTTGAAAACAAGTTTTCGTGGTCTTATTTTCGTTCTGGACCCATGACCCCGCGGCCACGTTTTAAAAATTTCAGATTTTCGTGGGCAAAATTTTCGTTTTCATGCTGTCTGNCCGGATGTGTGTGTGTGTGTGTGCATGTGTGTGTAGTTCACATACAAAAAATTGACAAGTACATCATATCCAAAGACATGTATAAGAATTTGTGATGTCATTATCACAATTATCATGTGATGCATGTTGCTAGCCAACAAGTCACATGATTACCTTTGATCCATACACACACACAAAACAAGCAGACACAGACCTTAAACACACAAGCACACACACACAAAGATATTTTATGGTTGTATGTATGAGAATACAGGTAGAAAGTGACGTCTTATCCTGCTGTAGTGCTCTGTACCTGATGTAGTGAACTTTGACTGTGTTCCCTATCACCTTCATAGGCATGGAGCCAAACATCATCTCACCAAGGAGCTCAGAATCAGTCGACTGAAATGACAGCAGATTGTGTGTGTGTGTGTGTGTTTTCAAGCAAATGAAAATGTTTCTCACTTCTCTTAGCATCGATCCCACCAGTTAAAATTCTTTCTGATTTCTATGACAGAAGCTCAGAACTATATATACTATCAATTTTGTCTAAACTAAGACAGGAACTTGGAATTACAATTATGTATACACTGAACAGTAATAAACTAATGGTGACCACCCACAATGACACTCACTGGTCTTCTGATAAAGTGAGCCCTCCTGGTCTTGGCTGCAGTGTTCTCCCCACTCCAGCCTGCTGACTGGGTCACAGATGGCTTGGGTGATGTTGAAGATGACACTGATGGTGGGACACTGCAAGATGAGGTGAAGGACTGCTCCAACCGCTCAGAGCTCCTCATATCACACAAAGAACGGGTGCATCTCTGCTCCTATTGAAATAATGATAGGACACATAATATGTAAAATGTTCATTTCTATACAAAATACATGTAGGTGTGTGTGGAGGCCAAATTTTAAACGCCTTGACTATAGACAATACTTTCGCTTGATAGTTTTCGGACCAAAACAAACTTTTGTCAAAATAAGTACATCATTTGGAAGCTCCCTTCAAGACAATAGCCTAAACATGATCTTTTAGGACCGACTATAATTGGAAGCAAAACTAAACAATACTACTACAAGTCTTTACACTTTAGCTAATACCCAATCCCAGTGCACACCCACGAATACAAATATCATCCGACAATAATAATATTATACAGTCTCCATGCTAGCTAATAAGCAATTCTGCCTGGCTAGCACTCAAAAAGTGTGGTTAAATATAATATTATGTGCTTCCACTAAATAGCATACCATCCAAGCATGTACGACTGCTATACATACCCATGAATCAAAACAATACATCTACAGTAGATACACCCACCTCTGCTCCATTGTCCTGGTCACAGTTGATCTGGGAGTCAAAGAGCGGCGTCTTGACTCCCCTCTCATCTCTGAACACCACCACCCTCACTCTGTTGGGGTCGAGCTGGGGCGAGGGGGCTCCGCTGGGGTAGAGGAGGGAGCGGGCACGACGCTCACGAGCACTGTGAGTGTGTGGGGGTGGGAGGGTGTGAGGAGTGTGAGTGTGTGATGGGGGTGGGAGTGTGTGAGTATGTGGTAGTGGGAATGTGCAGGAGTGTGTGTGCAAGTGAGTGAGTATATAATAATAGTGTGGGAGTGTGTGAGGGTGTGAGTGTGTGGGGGTGGGAGTGTGTGAGGGTGTGAGTGTGTGTGGGTGTGTGAGTGACCTACTGTACTTATGATTTGTTTTTCTATTTTTTATTGCCTAAAAAGCCTACACAAGAGGCTGGCCTAGTCATGTATATCATGTTCACATGCTACATCACATGATGGAAACAGCCTACCACATCACATACTCTCAACATATTTTCTTCAAAAAAAATCACGCTATATTCTAGAACTTAGAGTAAGCAGATTGTACTGGCGGTCCATATGCTATTGCTGTTTACATACACAGTCAACCTTATATGCTGCATACTTTAGACCACACATTGTATTGAGTCACATGTGTGTGGTATGACTTAATTCTATATAGACCATAATAGGTTGCCATGGTAGCATTAGGGTTCACATGACCACATAGTCACATGTGTGTATAATTATCATGAGCTACATAACCATAGGCCATAGTTACCTGTACCATAATGGTTGCCACGGTAACTTGAGGGGAAACATGTGACAACATGTGATTATAACATCATAAGGATAATTATGCACACACATGTGTTGCCAGTTCCTTTTGAAAAGGTGTATTTCATGTGCACATCACGTGCCAACACTTTGAAAGTGCCCTGCTACAAGTCTGGAGCAAGATTATGGAGCATTATGCTGTCCCAGGATATGCCAGCTACATAAAAAGACTTTGTGGGACAATTGAACCAATGAAAACCATTTCAGCACACAGACAATGGAGTACAAGGTACAGAAAGTCACAAGCACTTGAATGAAAAAGTGAACTGTGCACTCTACATTCAGCCTACACAATTTCACACACACACAGGGCAAAAATCCTACTTCAGCAAGTCCAAACACTCACGCCCACGGTACAATATTTGGAGCCTTACTCTAGGTCACATGGTGGAACTAGTAAACATCTGAATCACATTATGGAGCTATGAATATCATTAAAGAGTCATGAATAGCTGTCAGTAATCACAAGGAAAGTGTCACAAGATCTGCAGCTGAGATGCATTAGGAGTACCGTGTGCACAAAACCACACCACACACTGAAGAAAGGTCACTAAAGTGAAGGAAAAAAAGGTCACACACACACACATGCATGCTATAATTTTGCAGATCTGTAGAACCACAAGTAGGTTACAACAAACAAATAATCTACCAAAACTAACAACTGCTGGGCCTTTATCATACATGCATCCTCTGGTGGACAAGAATGAATGAAGAGTAGAGAGAGTCACAACTAACAAACTGTACCTACTATGTTGCAATCCACCATGCCTGTAAATATTATATCTCTGCTAACAACATAATGGTCTCCTGCCACCCACTAGAGAGCAAAAAAGAGCTATTTTTAGCAATACACTTTCTACAATAGGAAACCGAGATCCTATTGTTTACATACTTGATATGGTTGCTATTGACTACAGTAGCTATTCACAAAGAATGGGAAGGAAGGAAGACTTAATACGAGTCGTTAATGTGAACTGATTTGCATCATACAACCATAATAAACCAGGCGAATAACCCTATAGGATATGATGTATTGGTTACACAATATGCAGTACAAAATTAGAATATTATAAGATTAGAATTATTATGCACAATGAGTTTGGTATGGCTGTAATTCAACATTTAGTTCCAGTCCACCAGAGGGTGGTAGAAGGCCAATATGTTTAGTCAACAGGGATAGGTATGACAGTTTAGAAGTTAGTTGCAGCTCAACTCTTAACACTAGACATCTACAGGGTGGTGGTAAATCGTCAAACACGGATAGACAGGTTCTACACAGCACAGTTGTAACTCGGCTAGCACAAACCTTATTGTTACAACTTCATAACTTAGATTCACAGAGTTACTAAAGCTTCTCTCAGCCAGAGTCTCATGGTCATTTTTAGCTCATGCTCTCCACATGCACACACATACACACCACGTGTGTCATGTGATGTGTAGAGGTACACACACAAACACACTAGCATGTTTTATACAGACAAGCACATTCCTGTCTTCCATATATGGACATACAAGCCAAACCACAGTGCTTTGAACGTGGTCAGTCATGTGACCACATGGCCTCTGAATATCATTAGCTGGTTTGAGCAAACAACTATTGTTGAAAGTCAAGTATACTAGTATTGAAGCCTCAGGATGAACTACAGCATGTATACACTTGTGTTTGCAATCAGGGTAGCACATTGAAGGAAGGTGTCTATACAGTGTTGTCATACTTATTGAGGTCTTCTTTGGCCCAGAAAGCTCATTTTACATTGTATATAGTCTTCCACCATCACTTATATTGTCCAGTCCTTAGCTATATAGAATTAGTGAGCTTCTAGGTGAACTGTGTGAATTACAGCATACATTTGTGTCCACAATTCAAGCANTATAAAAATGAAGTAGTCATGTGCCGAAATTGAGACATGCCTTGTTCCAATACTTTTTAACGCACTGCCCATTCCTACACTATATATTTATTTTTTTGAAATTTTTACTACTTGTTCATTCACACTACAGTATGGAGACTATTAGAGACTGGTTAGTCCCTACAAAAAGCTTGAGTAGAGGCTACATGCAATACTTTATGCTGAAAGAGGCTAATGCACATGCGCTTAATAATGCCAAGTGAATAATGACCTTTGAACTCTACCTACAAAGATGGCTGCATTGTAGTACATGAATTTATATATTAAGTTTCAAAGCTTTCTAGTTTTTGTTTAGGCCTATTTATGATCAAAATGAGTATCAAGGAATGTAGTACCTATGAAAAGAACTTACTTTGTGCTTCAAAGTTGGCTCAACACATTCTGGTTCTGTGGAAATCCTTTTCAAGTAAGTCAGTTAGGAAGTACGTATGTAAGTAAGTAAGTAAGTAAGTAAGTAAGTTAGATGAACAAAAATGGCACTATGGTCCACGAGAGCTGTGGAAAGTTTTTGTGAGTATTAGCCTTGCATGCAGTTGGTAATCTGTCAGTAAGAGCCTCTGAGCAACTTTGAAGGTTTAATTTTGTTTGACTAGATTTCAACATTTTGTATTGCACTCTAGGTCACCTTAATGACGTAACCATTGCAGCTTGACTTGTATTGTTCTCTATCATGATAATCAACCTACTGAATAATACTCTAGTAACCCTTAGGCTACTATTTCCATTCAAAATTCTGCGTGGCATGGGTACTGGCCTAATTTACCTCCTGCCACCCACCCAATATCTTTTATGTCATGATTAATTGTGACTAGACAAATATATGCTATTTTAGTACAAAATAATTATGCACAATGCTATTAATTTTTGCCTTGCAGCATGTAAAGTTTTGCATATAGATGAGGACTACTTTATGCCTGTGCAAAGTAAGTTTTTCTGTGCAAATGTTTTCAGTACATAATCAGTACTAGCCTCATACCCAGGCTCTCTCCTTTGGCCTTGCACTAACGGTAGGGAAAAAGAGAGCCTGTATGGGATCCCATGTGGATTGACTGTACAAAAACATTGCCTGAGCCTGCAGATATCGAAGTCAATGCTATTTTTTATCTGGACTGTGGATAAAACAATTAAGTGTGCCTAGAGAGCTAGCTTGGATACTGCTAGCCTAGGATAGAATTACAGGCACTACAAGTATGGCTGACTGTTTTGAGATCACTGACAAGGCTTACCATGCAGTGCATGGCATCTGTACATATATCCGACAAAGAAGTGTCATATAGAGCAACTGTAATCTAGCTTTCACAAAAGAAGCGCAGCAAAGGGAGCACTTTCACTTCTACAAGTCTTGCTTCTCTGTCACTGTACACAAAACATATAGCTAGCCTAGCCTCGTTCCCAGGCTCCTCTCTTGCATATATTTTCTTCGAAAATAAGGAGAGAGAATGCCTGGTACATTTTATCGCGTGAGTGATGCAATCAATGACGTGCTTTGGTTTTTTTAATGAGCAATTACGTAAGTCTTTTACCATGTGTTTCCGCGAGCTAGCTTTCTTGCTCCTAGAGGCCGAAGAGTCGAAAAGAACAAGAGAAAGGCTAAGTACAGTTCTTGTTATCTACAATCTGAGAAATGGTTTTAGCTATCGTTCAACTGTGAAAGATGCTTTGACAGCGTGTTGTAACCGTATGTGCTCTAAAAAACGATGGGCAATTCCTGGATACAAAAAATCTTGGTCAGTGCAGGGTAAGTTTCAACAAAATAGCAACAATAGGTCATGATAATGTAGCATCTACAGCTAGCTCCCTTACCAAGGCTAAACAAAGGCTTTACAAGAGTGGAAAAACAAAGTAGGCGTGAGCTGAGATGACGAAAAAAAATTGTGACGTAGGCTACATCTACCTTCACGTCTATCTTGCGTCACTCATGTGATAATTTGTACCAGGCTCTCTATCTCTCTCCTTATTTTCTAAGAAAATATACGTGAGGGAGGAACCTAGGAATGAGGCTATAGCTAGCCATAGCTATATAAGAGGGTTTTTTTTTTGTTAGATAAGTGCAAAAATGGCATCGGTAATGGTTGGCTGTGACGTCACGTTACGATTGTGTGAATAAAAAATTGTGCAATTGTATCATATCTATGGTCAAGGAGTGCATGTGTATGAAGTATACTGATGTTTACTGCTAGATGCATGCCAGCACAGGCATCTGTATAGTATTGGGCAGTGAAAGGTATCTATACTGCATTGCATGCATGCACTTGTAATTGGGCCAGCTAGCATAATGAAATTTACCTCACTACGTGACGTGTCGCAGACGACCCTTTTCCGACTTTCGCCATTTTTGTAATCAGCTGGCAAAGAAACTCATTATCTGGCTAGCTGTGTTTTGTGTACAACAGAGAAGCAGAGTCCTAGAAGTAAAAACTCTCCACTTGCTATGCTTCTTTTGGGGAAGATTGGCTTCACTATCATGCTTCTTCGTCGGACACAGACACCACTGGTAAGCCTTGTCAGCGATCTCAAAAAAAAGTTAGCCATACTTGCATGTAGTGCCTGCCATTCTATCCTAGGGTAGCACTATCTAAAAGCTATAGCTCTCTAGGTACACTTTTCATAGCTTGCATTTTTCACAGTCTAGAGAAAAAGTAGTGTTGTAGCTCAAAGTCGCATCACTGACTTCCGGTGACCCTCCATTACACACACACACACACAACTTTGCTTATAATATGATAGTGCATGTCAGCATTCATATTCCTGAATTGCATCTATAGCAATATGCATCAGCAAATTTCATACACAAGCAAGGAGAGTGGCGAGCCACACTCCTTGTATATTAAATACTTACTGGCAAACTGAGCCATGCATATACATCACGATTATAAATGCCTCATGCTAAAGCACTCGGCAATCAATTATACTATTGTCATGATTGTATCCCTGGCTATTAGTATAGCAGGAAACTTTGATATGGTGCAATGCCATTCTATAAGTCAAGAGATCTGTTGTATTTCTGCAGACCCCTTTCCCCCTCATGTTTGAGGGAGGGGTTTGGGTACTATACTAAGAAAACAAGGGTTAAGGTTGCCGGATACCGCTTGTATTTAATTAAACAAAACAAAATTTTTTTATCAAAATCCAAAATCAGTTCAAAATGGTGGAGATAGGGCCATAAAATTCTTGACGTCAAACATGCATAGACTTGCTTTGAACATAACGGCACTTGATGCAAGTAGAAACCAAAAGGACTGTTTGTAAAAAAAAAATGATTCAACACACACCCTTCGCCAGTCCCTAGTCAATATAAAAAAAACAAGCTTTGATACTGCTTCATAAAATAAACGAAACACTCGTACAGTGAGCAGACCCGATCTCAGTGATTCAAAAATCAACAAACCTCACAATATTTCCCAAGCACTTTTTTTTCAAAAACTCTTTGTTAGCATATCTGCCTCGATTCACGCCAACTGTTGCAGATATGTGACTAAATTTTTAGTTCTTGGCTTCAGTTGTGCCAACAACCAAATTCAACCTAGAGTAGCATAAAATTAATTATAGCTGCACTAGTGTGTAAAGTCTCAGCACTGTGCAATGAGCAGTTTTTGTTAAATACTGATTAATGTGCAGTTTGGTCTCGCAATTATTTTCCTGTATCCCGGAACCTTAACTATGACCGTTTCTAGCTATACATGCAGTATTGTCAATACAACTTACACGATCCATCAATTTAATTCCATCACATTCCAACCTTATCACTGACAGGCCATCCAATTTAGACATCTGTGAGTAGCTGAGCCAAGTCACACGATAATTTTGCGGAATCTGACATTCCAGAATGACGCTACCTGCTTTGATAGCCTTAATGACCAGAAGGTCTGGTCGGACATTGATGATAGCTGCTACATCTTTCGTGAGCTCGACTATATCCAGCATTCGTGTAGTATCCCATTCACGATCAACCTTTATGGTAAGATTCACCTGACTAGCAACACTTGTAGTGGGATCAAAGCACTCCTTGTCAACTTCAGAAAGACATCTGTGCAAGTATGGCAGCAGGTATTTTGATTTGTACTCCTCCAGGTCTGAATCGCACTCTATGGCAAAGTTGTCGACAACAACTCGAAGCATTGAAAGAGAGTAGAATGGCATGTACCCCTTTGAACGTACAAAATCAAAGAAATCGTCGATGTCAGTCAGCCTCTCACCATCATCAAGATATTCAGGATCATTCAGGTTGATATCGAGCTTGGCAACTAAGTCGTCTAACATAAAACCATTTAGCTGGGTTTGATTGCTCAATTTGGCAACAAGAAGACCAAACTTTTTCCTCAAATCTTCAACAGGATCAATGTTGTTACGTTCCAACAAAGTGAAGTGCTGCCACCTATCAAAAAAAAAAAAAAGTTCACTTAAACAGCTAGTTAGTGACAGTATGACTGAGTGACGAACAAAAAAACATATAGACGTCTATCTGATAAAATCGAGAGGATTAAACATACGGTTTAGATGAGCTTGTGATTTTAGATTCACTACTTGGTTGAGACAAATCCATCTTTTTGCATGCCCGAAACAGTTCAACTTACACTTTCACACGTATCACATATAAAAATAGAGCTAGAGTGATTAGATGCATATCCCCTCCGGTTTTTTTCCGTAATACATGCATAGTACAACTATCTATCGTATACGCATACTTTGATGTAGAAATTGCGGCGCGCGCTCGCATACGTAATATGGAAGGGAGATAACCTTGGAATCTCCCGGTATACTTATGGAAGGGAGATAACCTGGGAATCCCCCGGGTATACTATGGAAGGGAGATAACCTGGGAATCTCCCGGTATACTATGGAAGGGAGATAACCTGGGAGTCTCCCTGGCCGGCCGCCTGATAGAAGATATCCGGATGCCCACTTAGTGGCCAAAGCTATCAGTTCGATCGTGATTCTCTGGCTGCCAGACTGCTGAGTACTCGCTGGGTGGCGGGTTCATTTGTACTGGACTGCAGCAGCCAATGGTGTTGTCTTACAGAGATGATCATCACCCTCTGAGTCGAAAGCAAACTAACTGAGTCAGTGAAATCGGCATGGCTTTTGGTGAGTGTATAACAGTCTTCTTGAACTTATAAATTATTTTCGCAACTTATAAAGCTGATAATATTATTAAAAACAGCTATATAGCTCTCGGTATTTTTGCCGCCAACGTTGATTCGATAAGTATTAAATGGAAAACACTGAACAACACAATGAAAGCGGGAAAAACACGTGAGAATAATATTACGCATGCAGTGCCTTGTGACCCAGTGTCATGTGAAATTGGACATTCATAAAAGTCGCTGACTTCCACTAAGACTTCCGTTCCAAGACTTGGACCTACTGCCTCATAAAAGGAATAAGTTTCAAACCGAAATATAGCCAAAAATATGTAAAATTTATAGGTTTTTGGGGGGGTTGTACACAAGTAGAATATTGCGTGGGCGTTGATAGATGACGATAATGCTACAAATTAGATGTAAATGTCCACTATGTTTCCTAATGATGCTCTTAGAAAGAGTAGGTAGACTGTTAGTGATTCTTGGTACTCACTTTATAGACCTAGATCTATGTCACTTTAGCTGCTTTTGTACTTGTACATAGCCTCCTTAGTTTAAGCTGCACTGCATGCACAAGATATGATGTGCCTAGTGTGAGTGCTTGCTTTTTATTTGCTGATTAACAATCTAATCACACATCATGCTAATCCCATACCGTGTAGCACAAAAATTTGGTTGGTGGTTTGGTAAGGGTCGCCAATATTAAATCTGCCAAACAGTCATGCATTTTTGTGCATGCACATAATATTGATGCAAGTGCAAACCCCAAAATAAAATCCACCAATCATGAAATTTTTGACAATCCACCAATTGAAATTTTATTCCTGCCAATATTTTGTGCTATACAGTATGCATACACTGCTCAAGTTGTCATGTGATTATTAAGATTAATCCATACATGTAGAAAATGATTTATAAATAATTTTGAATGATAACAGAAAAACCTAGAACTTGAACAGAATAATATTAATGATAAATTAATAAAAAGTTCTTAATAGTAGTAGTGTTGACTTAATCTATTGCATGCTTAAAACACAAATCAGTACTATGGTAGTGTGCTACAATTGGCCGAAAGTATCATAGCTGCTCCTTCTTCTGACTCCACCTCCGCCATTGATCGGTTCGTATATAGCAGTGAAAGCTACGCTTACTGGCTCTTTTATATATAGGCCATGGACACCTTGACAGCTTCTGAGTAGTCTTACCCTTGCTGTCACTTCAAAGAGCTACGTAGCTACGTAGCTGAAACTCACGTCGAGGTCATGTCCTAGATTGGAGGTTACCGATTTCACGAGGGGATTACCATTTTCCCGTGAAATTAGTCATGGGGGGTGACCAATCTCACAGGGTGACCAGAATTTTATGACACTGTGGAACCATAGATTATATTATAGACATACGTACCCGGGATTGGAAACGGAGGTCACATGACAGTATAGTCCCATAGTTAACTCGCGAAGCCTTCCGCATTGTTAATTTTTGTCATTTTTTTGAAACTCACTCCTCGTACAAGCCAAGAGAAAAAGTAAGTTGTATAGAAGTAAAGTTAGTTATTTGAACTAGCGTTTTCATAAATAAATGCTGCTGTACAGGTTTTATTAGCTAATTTCTAGGTGCTCAAAATTGGACCACTTACACTATACTTTTTTTTCTCCCTCTCCTGTTGGCTGTACGCTTTATCAATGTGAGCTAGCTGTCCCCATGTCTCGAGAAGGTCTTTGTATATGCCCTTAGCCATACTAGATATTCTCTTGGTCTGTTGTTTGTCAGCTAAGACTGGACAAAAGCCGTATTTTGACCAATTTTGCTATCAAAACTTATCATCCCTCTCCCAGCTGTCTCAGCGCAGTAGAGCCAATTTATGCCCTATCAACTCAAGCACTAATACAAACCATATGCCCTTCTGGGAAGTTTGAACGAATATACCTATCAGAGAAAGAACTGTGGGTCGAAAATGAGCAGCATGTCATGTACTGTTTTGATACAGCTGTACACGCACAGAACTAAAAGCTTCTCAGGCGCATGCAATACGCGATTGCAAACATTTTAGTGGCTATTTATGACTTATTCTTATCTTTTGGGGTCATTTTGTAGCTGCTGTTCGTTGGTTTTTGACTTCTTTAGAAAAAACTAAGCTGCAAAATTGACAATGCCGAGTGCTTCACAAAAATGTATCACGTGACCTCCGTTTCCAATCCGTTTATATAATCTATGGTGGAACCGTGACTCTATGCATGCACGCTAGAGTGCCGGTAAATCTGGATACTATAAACAAGCAATACAAAATCAATAGGAAAGTATATGGACTACCATGTCTTGAGGCATTTTGATAATATTATGTTTATAAAAAAAAATTCTGAGAGGCCTTATACCCATGACTGGGTGCATGTGCCTCCCCTTGCATGGCAGCAGAATTTGAGCAATTACTGTATTAAATTCCTGGATAATAAGTCGCATTTTCAACCCTATTCCCTCGCTACATTTTTCGCTGTGCAACTTATGCTGCGATACAGGGGCTGATCCAGGATTATTGGAAGGAGGGTGGCTCATTATATGCCCCCAGAAAATTCTCTGGGGCATGTTTGAGGGTTGGCAACTGCATGGATTTATAGCAATTTCTGGCTGTAATCTTGATCTTGCAATTATTTACCACCCATTCTTGTTAAAAGAGGAATAGGAAGTTGTAATAACCCTGATATTTGCAGATTAAGTATATATATATATACAAGGAGTGTGGTTCGCTTCGCTCGCCACGCTCCTTGCTTGTGTATAGAGTATTCTAATGTTTACTGCTAGGTGCATGATGCCAGCACAGGTATCTACAACTGGGTAGTGAAAGGTAACCATACAAAGTATGCTGCTACTCTTTGCAATTTGGCCAGCTCAGCAATTTACCTCACAACGTGACGTCACAAACGACCCTTTTCCGACTTCCGCCATTTTTGCAATCAGCTGGCAAAGAAACTCGTTATCTGGCTAGCTGTGTTTCGTGTACAGCGACAGAGAAGCAGACTCCTAGTAGTGAGTGTTCTCACCTCGTTACGCTTCTTTGTGAAAGATTGGGTCCCATATCGCGCTTCTTTGTCGGATACAGATGCCACTGGTAAGCCTTGTCAGCGATCTCAAAAACAGTTAGCCATACTTGTATCGCTTGTTGTTTTATCCTAGGCTAGCACTGTATAAGCTGGCTTTCTTTTCTTAGCTTGTATTCTCCATGGTCCAGAGAAAAAGCAGCTTTTAGCTCGAGGTCGCATCACTTCCGGTGACCCTCCGTAACACACGGACACATGGACGGACACACAAAACTTTGCTTATAATATGATGTTAGAACATGTCTATATACCAGGGCTCTACATGAAATACACTCGGTAATATTGAATAAACCCGACTCTGTGTACTTAAGGCCTGGGTCAACAACATCATATTATAAGCAAAGTTTTGTCTGTCCGTGTGTCCGTCCGTCCGTCCGTCCGTCCGTGTCTTACGGAGGGTCACCGGAAGTGATGCGACCTCGAGCTAAAAGCTGCTTTTTCTCTGGAAAAGCAAGATTCTAAGCAGATTTTGTAGAAAATTTTGCATGGATTTCCAATGCAGATAATTCAGAAACCAGAAAACTAGTATCAAATATTTGTGTATATAATGAAACTATAATCTATTTTAAGATCTTGACAGATTAATGAACCGCAAATATTTAATTAACTATGAATAAATGAATACTCAATTAGGTATATGAAAAACACTAAATTGAGTTTGCCAACTATGAAGATCACAGCAATAAGCGGCCTAAATACCGTATAGCACAAAATATTGGCGGGAATAAAATTTGGCAGATTGTCAAAAATTTCATGATTGGCGGATTTTATTTTGGCATTTGCGCACGCAGCAATACACGTATCGTATGCATATATATGTGCATGCACCAAAATATATAACTGTTGGCAGATTTAATATTGGCAGTCCTTACCAAAACTGCCAATCTGCCAATATTAAAATCCGCCAAATTTTTGTGCTATATGGTATATAGTTATGGCTAAACTTTAGTGTACTAACTAAGTTTTCATCGGAGGGATTCTTGAATTTGTAAGTATGTTGTAATTTAGCTGCAAAAAGCCATTTGTTAAGCCTCGGCACGTGATTACGGTAGTCGTTTTGTGTGTGTGTGTGTGTCTGTCTGTCTGTTACTAGATTATCTGAAGAATGGCAGCTAGCTCTATGGTCCGAACGGAAGGTACTTACGTTCATGAATCGAAATTATCTAGAAATTTGTTGTGTAGAATCTTGCAAGACACTGTAGTTTCTGAGATTTGAGGCTTTTGTGCTTCTCTGAGCGCTTAGCTTCGAAACCGCACCTATTGATCCCGCCCCATGTAGTGTGCGTTATCTAGAAACAGTAGAGCTTGAATCATTGACATTAGTCTCGTCCCCAGACCCCACCCCTTCTCCAAGGCCGGAGACGAGACGAGACTACATTGACATGAGCTTCTAGAAGGACTTTAGTTTGGCTGGCTTAGCTGCTTGGACAGGTAAGTAACTCATTGATTGCAAATTGAATATAGTGAGATAATACTTTGTATAGAAGTATCCATCATAGTAGGTTATAGTCTCGCTAGCCAGACTCTCCTCAAAAAATGGGAGAGTCTGGTGGATTGCGTATACTACTTTTTGTTCCACGTTACCAGAATCTGGTAATGACCATAGTTGTAACCCGTGGTCAAGTTAAGTGGGTGCTACCATAACAAGGGGTAGTCACTCCCACTCCGTGTAAGTTCCGTTTGCGACCGGGATCAAGAGTCTTGATCCACTAAAAGTCGCCTTGATCGCTTGATCTACAGTAAAAATTGTCCTTGATCCTTTGATCGAAGTCAAACCTAGCGCTTGATCAATGAACTTTGACCCTCAGGCGGTTGCACGTGAAACGCGTAACTAACTACAGTTTGAGAAGGAACTGCTACAAAATGAATTCAACGCTGGTACTAGGTGTACACTGGAGTAAAAGTGTCATCTGCACCAATCCAGACTGGCAAATCGAACTCTCTCTCACTTTTACGAGCAGAGCTCGCTCTAACCAGCTAACCGTATATACATTTCTATTTAGACGGAAAAAAAATTAAAATTGCACAGTCTAGCTATTACGTCATAATAGTTGCGGCATTCTTGATCTTGATCGAGTTTCGACTACAAAGCAAGCTTGATCGCTTGATTCTTGTTGAAAATCTGCTTTGATTTCTTGATTCCATCTTGATCCCGGTCACAAACGGAACCATACACGGAGTGGGAGTGACTACCCCTTGCATAACATTACATAATCTACCCATAGGATTTGTACAGCAGTCTTTGCATGAGTGGAGCTTCCTGCCACTTATCTAACCAATCTTACTCACTGTGGTTTACCAGATTCTGGTAATGTGGAACAAAAAGTAGTATGCGCAATCTACCAGACTCTCCCATTTTTTGCGGAGAGTCTGGCTAGCGAGACTTGCGGAGAGTCTGGCTAGCGAGACTAAGTACGTTAGTTGTGTATCAAAGCCTGCCTCAGGCTGACTAGCATATACCGGATACTCAGTAGCTGGCTACAGCTGAGCATTCAATTTGCAAGTGCTACTGTGACAAGCATCAAAAGTATATTCAATGAATTTCTAAACAGAGGTTTAAATATTATAACTATAGGCTGACCACAGCTCAGTACATCCTTAGTAATTGCAGCAGGCTAGAGCTGATTTTGCTAGGCTGACACCTCTTATAGTCTGGATACACCAGACTACACCTCTTATGCAGTGAATGGTGCTGGTCATAAGTCATGCATACATGTTTAGTTGTGCATGCTAGTTAGTGTGCCGAGGCTTATGCACCTTGGTGCTTTCATTACCATGGTTTTTAGACCTATTCATGCAAATAACTCACCTTCTGTGCTATAATTCCCAAATCCCTCCGATAGATTGCCTAAAACTATTCTAAACTAAGCGTTCGTAGCTTCACAAAGCTTGCTAAAACTCTTGCAAATGTCAGTGTTGGCCGGAATTCATATCAAATTGTACACAAAACTTGCAGACCATGTGCCCTTTGCCAACTTTGGGCATTACGTCATATTAAAATTAGCGTACGGAAGTTTGCTCAGAGAATTCTGTAGCTCACTCTACGAGGTCTACCGTGGCATAGCCTAATCAGTGAAAACTAAAGCTAGAAACCATCATAGTCTTAATTTTTGAAGTGTAGAGTCGACTTTTTCCAACTCATGATTATAAATGTCATTGATTATGCGGTTGGTTGCCTAGACGCGCACTATTTTGTTAGACATGCCTTAACCACCCTGAGCTGATGCTACTTATATTATATATTATATCTAGCCTCGTACCCAGGCCACTCCCTCTTTTTAGTGTTTCACGCTAAAAATGTAATCACGTGAGGTCGAACAGTAATTAGTGAGCGTGGGCGAAGCCATTGCATCACCTGTATTGCCTAAGAATATTGGTTTTTGCACCCACGCAGTTGTACAATAGTAGATTGAGCCTTATACTGTACTAGGCGCTAGCCGGCCTACAGTCTACTGAGTCAGGCTACGCCTGACTAGCACTTACAAGCATGCCTAGCGCTTCACTATAGCGAGCTAAATCTCTGTTTCTACAGGTAGCAAACGGTTTGAGCTTGTGGCAGGTCCAAGACGGCTCCAACGGAATTCAAACAGTTTTATTATTGCTTCTTTCTTGACTTACACAAATTCTTTCGTTGTTTTTACGAAAAAGAAGCGAATTTTCGAGTCTTGTCACAAATTTTCTTGCCTAATACTAGAAAACAGCCATCTTGCCGCGAGCTTGCCAGCAAAACTAAAATTATTTGCGTGGGCGAAACATAGAACTCGTGCCTAGCGCATGCAACACGCCCACGCGCAATTAAATATGACGCGGTTATGACGTACTTCACGTGAGGACATGTACCAGGCCCTCCCGATTTTTAGCGTGAAACACTAAAAAGAGGGAGTGGCCTGGGTACGAGGCTATATTATATCTATGATGCAGTACTGTACATAATAATTATTATACTAATGGATGGCATTCACAGTGATCAGATCAATTGCATTGACAATGGGGGAGTGATTTATAAGAACTTGTTAATACATATACAATTTACCATACATTTTATTGTTGTGTGTGTGCAGACTGCTATAGTGCACATAATATATTTGATCAGTAATCAGTTTGGCTTTAAATCTCTGCAATTCCACGCTTGGAATTCCTTGATTATGCATTCACTGGGTATGTTCCATGCTGTTGGTCTGACTTTTACTGATGGTGGGAAGGTGGCTTTTGAGATCAGTGAAGAATATACCAGCATTGCAAAGCCATTGCATGCATCTCTGACTTAGATACTGTTTCAAAGTACTCGATACGGACAACATACTTCAGCCTGCAAAAATAATAAATGTGGTAGTAAATAACATATCTACAACACAGTTTCGATCAAGCTAGACCCTCCTCGATCCTTAGTCATGTTGCCATAGCTAGCCAGCTCAGTATACATGTAGTAGGGGGTTCATTGAAGCAGAATACTAGCTGCATGGGAATGCTACACTTCTGATCATAAATTTGTGCATATTATATTATTATAAGCTATAGCTACAGCTGCTCTCATAAATTAGACAAGTTATCAGATTAAAATCTAATAATACTAGATCAATAAACTCACCATAACTGAATTTCACTGATTTCACACTTTCAGCATGAGATATTCTTCTTATAGGCCAGTAAATCGGGTGGTTGGGAGTCCGAGTATGCTCTCAATAGTCACACAAAGGCCTAGCTTACATTCTTAGACTCTCTTAATCACAAACAGAGGAAAAAACAGTCTCCCACTTGGCAAAAAATTATGCTGAAGTTTGAGCGATCACGTGACCTGCCTATAACGTTCTGCAATTAAGGGCCCGTTTCTTTCTCCGTGGCTTTGAGCACAAACTAAACTTATAAATGTATAGACTAACCATCCCTCTACTACCACAAGTAGCGCTAAGTTTCTAATCCTAGAGACTACAGAGAAAACGAGCCAAGAAAACTTTATCTTAAAATTTTATTCCTCGAAAATTTCTAGCTATACGGTATATACATACACACACATGCTAAAGAGGTGGGGCTTAAGGTTCTGGGATACCGTTTGCTTAATTAAACGAAACGAAATTTTTTCGTCAAAATCAGTATCAAAAATGGCGGAGATATGGCCATAAAATTTTTGATGTCAAATATAGCCATAGATAAGGCAGTTCATCTTTGCTCTAGTGCTTTCTGAGCTTGTTTTTTATACTGACTAGGGACTGGCGAAGAGTTTTTGTGGAATACTGCTTCGTAAAATGAAAGAAACACTCGTACAATGAGCAGACCCGACCTCAGTGTGAGTCAAGAATCAACAAACTTCACTATATTTCCCAAGCAAGTAAGCGATTTTTTAAAAAACTTTTCGCTAATCCCTCACAATTACAGTTGGATTTCTGCGTGTCTGCCTTGATTCACTCCACTAAGCCTACTGTTGCAAATATTTTATGTCAAAAAATTGCTAAGTTTTGAGCTCTTCGCTTTAGTTAGCTAAACTTGTGCTAACAACCAAATTCAGCCTAGAGTAGCATAAATTATAGCTGAACTAGTGTGTAAAATTTTGGCACTGTGCAATGAGCAGTTTTTGCTATATACTGAATAATGTGCAGTGCGGTCTTGCAATTAATTTGCCTGTATCCCAGAACCTTAAACCAGAAGTAAGTGTAACTAGTGTTTGCCTATGAAACTTAATTGCATGGCTGTTCTTATTACAATGCAGCTGGAGCAAACAGTCACATCCTTGATCAATTAAAGTTAACCGAAAAGTATGGAATCTCCTTTATGAAATTACGTTCATATTGTAAGGATTCGGGAGGTACTGAGGAGTTTGAGCGTGAAGTTCGCAAGCAAGTTGATCATGAAGGCATTTTTATAGTTTTCCAGAAGCATTTAAAAAGTGATACCAAAAGGAAGGAGGTACTGGATTTTGTTCTGAAAAAGTGTAAGATAGTAAATAACAACATCAAGTTCTTCACTGAAAATAAAGAACTGAATTTTTTTCCGGAGCCATACCCGCCAGATGTGGATGGAGAGGACGTTGGAGTAGAACAATACCTTGTTGATGGACATCATCAGGTGTGTGTATATACATGTCCCTATTGTGGTATTATTGGGGCGAGCCTGAGCGAGCCCCAGATAGCGAGTTGTACGTCGGGAGCGTCTGTCTGTCATTGTTGGACTTTGTGTGTTCACCTACTAATTTCTAGCTAACATAACAATCGACCCGTACCATGTACAATGCATTACTCACGCATGCCCATAAGTTTAGAGTGAGCATGTGTTTTCGAGACAGTCGAGAAATCAGACAGAGGCAGCTGAGCAAAACAGTTAAGAAATGATTCAGCTGATAGCTAGAGGTTGTGAGACTTAGGCAGTTAAAACAAGATAGATGCTAAGCATATCCTATGAGAGAAGGCACAGAAACAGTTCAACCGCAGCACCCAACAGAAACTTCAAAGATAGGAAGAAACAAGGAGAAAAACCATGATGCCAGGCTTGCTCAACCCCATACAGTATCAGAGCTAGGTAAGAGATAGATCGAAAACAACCCTAGACCTTACATCTCATTTGCAATCCTTTGTGTAAGCTAACTTCTGACGTTCACACTACAGTCATTTGGACACTCAGTTTTCTATGCATTCTGACAACTTGTGTGATAAGTATCTCCACACACTTGCTGTACAACTCATGCAAAATGCTGCGCTCGCTCAGGCTCGCCCCACAATGCCTTGCATTCTTCTAGTATTAGGTATAATTAAGCCTCGGCGCGTGCGTAGCACGTGCAGAGGGTTACGGTAGTCATTTTGCATGTGTGTGTGTCTGTTACTAAATTATCTGAAGAACGGCAGCTCTAGAGTCACAATGGAAGGTACTCACGTTCATGAATCGAAATAATCTTGAAATTTGATGTGTAGAATCTTGCAAAACAATGTAGTTTCTGAGATCTGAGGCTTTTGTGCATCTCTGAGCGCTTAGGCTTCGAAACCGCACCCATCGTCGATCACACCCCATGTAGTGTGCGTTATCTAGAAATACAGTAGGCTTGGAGGATTTAGATATCTTGGCTGCTTGTTCAGGTAGTCTGGAGTATCCAGACCCTTTACACGCGCGCTAAAACTACGCGCGGGAAAAAGGGTCTGGAGTATCCAGACCCTTTTTCCCGCGCGTGCAAAGGGTCTGGATACTCCAGACTATTGTTCAGGCAGGTAACTCAAGTAAGATAGCACTTTGTATAACTATTATGATGATATTACTGATCTTAGATACATATGTGTTGTTTTGAGTGAGCTTTAGGTTGCACTGATGCCTGAATCAGTACTGAGTCAGTGTCAGATTATAGATGATCTGATGATCTGTCATTCAAATGTAAATAAGCATCTGCAGTACGTGTAACTGTTCAAGTTTCACCGTTCAATGGATATTTAGTCTTAAGTGAGTGTTCTATAGATTATAGCTAGGCTGGCTACAACTCCTACTCAACTTGATCGTGACATACATGTACCGGCTTGATTGCAGCAGGTCTTTGGAACTTAATTAAGTTTATTTCAAGATGCCAGCTTACTTGGGTCTCAATACTCAATGATGACGGTCTTCCTTTACTGATACACTGCATCATTCATGTTTTGTTTTGCATGCTATATGAGTGCGCCGAGGCTTGTGCACCATAGGTGCTTTCATTTTATCCGTTCTCATTGTTTGTTTGAATGGGCTCAACTTGTATCTAGTAACAAAATTAGTATCTATACCTACTAGTCAGATGGAAACATCATTGGGCAAGCCTGAGCGAAGGATCTTTATTTACAAGACCATGCTATTAGTAGATAAACGCATGATTATCTACTCCTGTTATAGCAAACCTATTATCTATGGGCGAACTTATTGAAATGATTTTGAGTACTCAAGGTTACTAACTGACAAGCAGGCTGATAGTATACGGGTACCCGCACCATCTGAATCTGGCTGTCAGTGTGTACAGTGTAGGTGTCCATTCAGCTGGGAACAAGGCTGTGTCTGTGAAGAAATGAGCAACTATAGCTATAGCTAGGCTGAGCTGACTGTAAGTGGCAGTGCTGTCAGACTAAAAGCAGCAACTTGAAAGACTTTTCGATGTGTAAGTGTGTGCCTATAGTCTAGTCCTAGACCCCACCTCTTTCGCCAGTGAAAAATAGGGGTCTAGAAAAACTGGCGCACTTCCGGCGTTCTCTGCTCGAAAATGGCCAGAGCCAATCAGATTGCTTACATGAAGTCATGTGACAATTATACATGACTGAACGTTGATTGTGGAAGTCACGAAAAATTGTTACTTGTAAACTGACTATAGTCTGTAGAATTTTTGTGTGTGTGTACAAAAGTTTTGAAACCTGATGAAACTCTAAACAACATACCATTGACATCGCTGAAGCTAGCGCTTTCATCTCTAAATTGGACAGATAAGAATTTAGTTATTACAAAGGCATGAGCTACGGAAATTGCAGTGGGTAGGGTTAGCGTGTCTTTTGACTTGAAGCACTCGATCTATTCGGTGAAGATTATTTACTGACTACTCTTTTCTCAGGGCTTAATGTTCACTGTAGAGTCTCCTGCTTGGACACAAAAAAACGATTGATCTGTGTTGAAACTTGCTCGCGAAAATGCAGAAAGATCCAATAAATTTTTGAGGTCAGACTGCACGTGAATCATGACGCAGATACATTCCAGAATTTCACCAGAAGTGCACCAGTTTTTCTAGACCCCTATTTTTCGCTGGCGAAAGAGGTGGGGTCTAGGACTAGACTAGTGCGTGCCTCGGTGCGTGCATCCAGCTTGCTTTTTGTTTTTCGATTTTGCGTGCGCGCGTGTAAATAGAAATACTGTAAGTCTGAGGCCCGGATCTTTATAAATTTTTTGGCTTTCGTGTTATTCGAGCAGCTTAGCTATTTCCGGTTTGGTCAATGTCGTGCAGGCATTACACTTCCTCAATGTTTCACCGTTCCACATGGGGCTCGCTCAGGCTCGCCCCAATTATAGTAACAATAGGTTTAGTTTTTCAAAACAAACTAAGTAACTATTGGGGCTCACTATGATGCATGTCCACTTGCACACATGAATGTACTAGGACTCTAGATCTAGTTCAACTCATGAAGAATATTCTCTTCTAACAATGCATTGTAAACCTGTGCAGGAAACTAAAAGACCAGTAAGTGATTAAAATTGCATTTATGAGCGTTATGTGTATAATGTGTTAAATCGAGTTATTACGCATTACAATGGTACTGCTCGTCTAACGGGGGTAGCCTCGTTCCCAGGCCTTCCCCAGCATGCACGTATTTTATATTTCGGGAGTTGCAAAGCTAAGCCGGTGAAGGCCTGGTAAAACTTCTCACATGATGTGTTTGAAAAATAACGGAGAGGTAGACGAGTGGTAGCATTATATACCAGAAATAACGGGACACGGACTTAACTTTTCTCCGTACAGACCTTATGCAATTGACGTCACGACTTAGAAACCGCGCATGCGTTGCTAACGCCGCCATTTTGAAGGGCAAATTTAGCGTGGAAGTACAGCAGCAATGCAAGAAAGTGACAGCTTCTTCGAAGAATTTTTGCAGTAAAACCCTGGAGATAGTTAACTTACATACGCTCGATTACCTTCACTCAGAGAGCCCTATAGACTTACGAAGTGATCCTTGAGCAGGGGCAGCTAGAACAGCTAGCAGACGGTGACAAAAATTGTAGTTCTTGGCCCTGTATCATAATCTTTGTTGCGTAGTTGGTACTATTGCTTCCACGCTCTGGGCTAGCTATATTCTGTCTTGGTAGTTGTGAATCACAAAAAAAGCCTAATCATGCAAAATATTTGTTTGTTTCCGTATGTCAGCCATTATATTTTTGCCCTTCAAAATGGCGGCAGTTAGCAGCGCATCCGGTGTTGCTATGAAAGTCATGACACAATTTAACGTAATTGCATAAGGTCTATACTAAAAAAATTGCTCCGTGTCACGTTCCATTAAAAATGTATTGAAAATTTCTATTCGTGTTCTTCCTGAACAAGCACAAGTAGCCAGTACGCTTCCCACCCTGTCAATTTTTTAATCATAGTCACAACAAACTATACTCACTGAAAACTGACGGCTACCAGAGGTACTGATTTTTAAAAACGGCGATCTTGTTTTGACACACTCTCCGTATAGGCTGCCATACAAAACTGCCAGACCAGCTGTCTTCAAATTTCAATATTTCAAAACTGCTAATTGCTAGACCACCTCCCATTTCAGAATTAGAGAGAACTAAGATAGCCATTTATGGATACATCCACTGTATTACCATAGATATTATAGACTACGTAACCTGGATTGGAAGCACCCATATGCTAATACAGACACTCCGAATTGTAATATATGCACGCGCGCATTTACTTGAGCAGCACAGCTACTTTGATGTATTCTCTTTCTCAGCGAGCTGTGCAGCTATGGTTCAGGTTGATATATATACTCTGCATAATATCAACACTACGGTTATATCATCATAATATAATTATTATGTCTTGCATTTTTAAACAATACAAAGTAAATTTTACTGAGTTCACTGACTTCTAGATCAATTTTCTTTCCAAAACACTGCAGTAAAAATCAAAAATAGTACATTGCCAAGGATGAATTGTGTGCAATGACAGTCACACAATTATAGTTACTTACACAGAGTTGACATTTACTGCTATACCAGCAAATTCAAAGTCTTTAATAAGTAGCAAGAGTCAAAAATCTGGGAGGCAGTATGTATGTAGGACATTCTGTACTAGCAATGCATGGCAAAACCATACGACACCAATAATGATGTTGCATGGCCGCTTTTGGTTCCCGTCAGAGGTGAAAGAAGAGGCTCTCCAGAGTATAGAGACTAATAATGGTGAAGTGGACTGGGTGATTATCTCAAGAAAGTGTAATGTTTCGTTCTGTGAAAGAGCCTGAGTTTTCTTGGCATATCTGGAGAATAATACAAATTATTAGCATAAAATTAAGTGTATTTGATATAAAAGGATATCCACAATTGAAAATACAGTACTATATATTGGTGCTGGAAGCATCTTTCTCTCAGGCTAGTGACAGGTACAGAAAGTTTACCTACACCGGCAGGTATACCCATTAGTAAAAGTTTTTACTTGACCCTCTCACAGACTCTGATAGAGTCATGTTTAGTACCATTCTAAGCCTAATGGCCCACTGAATTCAGCTGATAGGGTTAGAGAGGCCGGGGATAAAATGTAAGGAAGATAGAGGTACAGAAAGCTACTCTTAAACGGTAATATACTTCTGTTTTACAAATATTTTGTCCAACCAACAGATGATTTCACAATTTTTCCAATTAATACACACTCATATGACATGGGCAACTATACTAAACAGAACGACAACTACTATTTTGTCCTGTAAATGCAACCTACTTAGCACAATTTGTCCACTTCTTCAGTCTTGAGCCGGCTTGGCGTAAATTTTTTCTTGCACTTTCATGGCAGCTGCTACTATCAGATCTCAAATCTACAACTTGGAGTGCCCGCCCACTTTGTATTGAATGATACTGAATTTCGCGTAGCGTTTCCAATCCCAGCCACATAGTCTATCCAGCCGAAACGCACGTGTAATTTTCGCGCAAGATTTATTTTCCATGAGATAATAGCGGAAGGGGCGTGTCAGCAACTTTTCCAAAAATGGCTGCCAAGAAGAGGCAAGTGTTTGCAGCCGTCTTTTTGGTTGAGTTTGTGCTCACGAAAAGAACTGTCAGTGTAAAGAGGTCTATGAAGGATTGAAATAGTAAATTGTGAATAATTTTCTGACACAATGAACAGTAATTGCGTGTTGCTGTTCCCTTGCTTTGTTTGAACTCAGTAAAAAATGGCGTACAGCTGCCTCAAGCTCAACAGCCTCTTGTTACAAAAGTACTTGAAAGGACGGACACAGGTAAAAGTTGTAAATCGTGTTGTACTATTATTGTAGTCATTCGTGTTTGAATCATAAGCTTTGATTGTTTATGAAACGCAAATGTTCCACCAGTATAGCCTTGTGCGACGGTATCGATTTCACTGTTTGCTTTGTGCATAGATGAGTGTTGTTTTGTAAAAGTAGCACAAAAGTGCTTCACTTTGATAACTCTTACACATATATATATGCCTGTAAGTTCATTTAACATCATAAAATCCCCTCTGTATATATCCATTTTGTAGGTTATTTACTATACGTAAATGTGTTGCCCGATCAACTGATACATTTTGTCAATCAACGTACAAATTCTGGAATACTAGAGACTTGGTATGAAGCAGTTCAGACTCTTTTTTTTTTTTTTGCATACTTTTACACTGGCAAGCAGGATCACACAGTACTTTTACCTGTCTTATATCCACATCCACCTTTACACCTACCCTATCTGTACTAGTGTAACCTTGTGTGAAATTGACGTTTTCTTTTATTCTTCCCTACTGTAGAGAATGGTCTTAGTCAACTTTTTGACTTTCTCGCTCACAAATAGTCCAACCACTTTCTTCAGGAGGAGTATTTTACTATATGTTACCCTCTGTAATTCAAGTATTAACTGTATTCAGTCCTGATGTGTGACAGCTTCAATTTTTCTGTGGTTACCAACATTGTCAGTGTATTGAATAAAATTTTTGATACCCATGTGGTATTTATCATGTTTTACCCCTCTAATGAGGTGTTTGCAATCCATTTTTATCAAAATTAGTTTGTGTTATGTTAGTACGCTCAGTACTGGAGGCCAAATATAGCATCATCAGTGACATGCATATGCATGATTTTGTTTCAAGGACTGCTCAGCTGCTGTACCCCGGACACAAAACTTACTAGCACTGAAGTAACTTCAGTCCAAAATTGTGTGAATGGAATTGAATTTATCTTTTGTATGTCTATGAAACGCAAATGTTCCATGCCCAAAGGAAGCTACCTAGATGATCTTATTCATGAAATAGTTACTTTTGTGGTAGGTATATTTTAAGCTACTTTGTACCTACAGGTAGCTAGTCATCCACTGAATACGGAGATCTAACTGAAAGTTGCTGGCAAATTAAGATCGTCAACAGAAAAAAAAAAAGAATACGAAATTGCAAAGTAAGCAGTGCGCCTGCTCATGAATATATTTAATGAGAAAATAAATCTCAAATTCTAAGCGTTGCCGCTGACACGTGCATTTCGGCTGTATCTATGGTATTACGAAGGGAAGTGTCTCTATTTTTAAAATGAACTGCCAAAATAGGTAAAAATTACACTTTTTGCATATTTAAATAGAAATGACATCATCACAAATTCAAAAGTGCTGAATCAGCAGAATCGCTAAAATACCAGATCGAGTCTATTTGCTAGCTAGCGATGAGTTTGATCAGAGGAGGTACGACACGCGAGTGTCAATTAGCGCATTCCAATCACGTGACCACTATAGTTTGGTATTAGATTTGGTCACGTGCACCTACTATGCTGAGTCAGTAAAAGCATTGAATTGACGCTCGTGTGTCGTACCTCCTCTGAAGCTCTGGAGTTTGATAGTTAAGCCTCGTCACATGCGTAGCACGTGCAGAGGCTCGGGTTACGGTAGTCGTTTTGTGTGTGCGTCTGTCTGTTACGAGATAATCTGAAGAACGGCAACTCTACATGAGAAATGGAAGGTACTTACGTTCATGAATCGAAGTTATCTTGAAATATTATATTTAGCATCTTGCGAAATGCTGTAGTTGCTGAGATCTGAGGCTTTTGTGCTTCTCTGAGTGCTTAGCTTCGAAACCACACCTATTGTTTACGCCCCCTGCAGTGTGCGTTATCTAGAAATACAGTGGAGTTGTGCCGCTTGAGGCTGCTCAGTCTGGCTTGTGCTTGGCTCAGGTGCTGGAACAGGTAACTCAACTGCTTGCACGAGTCTTGTAAGTTAAATTTAGTGAGGGTATTAAAACACAACACTTTGTAGAACTATACACGATAGTGGCTTATTCACTGGAAGCATGAGTCCCGGCCGCAATCACGGTGTTCATGGGTGTCAGTGACTGAGTCAGTCTGTAGTCTCACTACTAGCTCAGTGCAGCATGCATGAGTCCTAACTGAATCATCATAGTCCTATAGAATCATCAGCATTGGTCTTGTAGTGTTAAACTATAATATAAATGTGAAATGAGCATCCGCAGTGTTTATCAGGCAAGTTCACTACTTGAGTGGCTTCCAGAGGCCCGGTTATCCTAATTATGCCACTGCTACATCATGTCGTTATGAGTAGACAGACAAGTCACCGGATCTATTGGTTGTCTCACAGCCCAGACTTCAGACACACAAGAGCAATTAATTGCTAATGGCACTCTTGTGCACAATGTCATTCTTGTTTAGTTACACATTCTGGTGATATGCGCCGAGGCTTATGCACCATCGGTGCCTTCATTGTAACCAGTGAGCACTCCAGTGGCTGTCACTATGTTCTGTGCATGCTTGTACAAGTGTCAGTGACATCGATCGATAAAAGTTGCAAATGCACAACCAGAACAATTATTGTCAAATTGGCACTGTTTTCATCTGGTATACTTTGACACTTAATTAAGCTGTTGCTTGCACAATTTTTGGCCCTGCACATTATTACGTGCCTTGCGGTAAGGTGCTCAGTGCAAGGTAAGTAATCGTGCAGAGCCAAAAATTTGTGCCAATTAAATCATAACACTAGATGAAAACAGGCTGGTTCACCATGAATATTTTGGTGAAAAATTTTCATACACTAAAATGCAGCTATGCAGCGCATCAAATGTATACTTAAAAACCTTTTCTAATTCTGCATTAACCTTTTTGCGTCACGGCTGCGTCACCAATATAAAGTACTACTACATGCATGCATCATGCAGTGTGTCATATTGTGAACCAGGCCTGAGATGTTGGCAATTACGTATGGTGGCCCAAAGAGGGCATTCAATTTGTAATTTGCAAATTTCTTACTTCCAAATTTCTAATTTTCAAATTTCCGATTTCCAATTTTAGTTTTTTATTTCATACAATTATTAAATTTTAGATAGTTACAGCCACATTTATTGCCAAGAGGGAAAAGCTATATTGATTGTACCGTGAATATAGAATTAAAGCATGCACATGTAAGAGTGTACAAAAGTGCTTACTATATATTGATGTTATAATTTGTTTGGCTTAAAAGCTAGGTGATTGAAGCACAATAAAAACATGACATAGCTATCATGACTATATATTTGTCATTCATAGTCTAGTTGTCTTCTGAAGAATCTCAAGCGCTAGAGTCTCTTTTTACTGTATATGACTATTTTCCACGTGCTGTGCATATATATTCCACTGAATTTCCTGTGGAATATCGAGATATTTCCCTGCAGTTGAGTGCGGTCAATATATATAATCTAAAACCGATATTTCCTTGTCGGTGCCTTTGAAAGTATGGCTTCCCATGATACAAGGGTGTATATTTAAGTACTATAGAAGAGATATGGCTAATGCAGCGGTTGGCTGCAGGTATATATATACCTGCATGGTACAAATTTGAAAAAAANTTCATGAACGTAAGTACCCTCCGTTTGGACCATAGAGCTGCCGTTCTTCAGATTATCTAGTAACAGACACACACACACACACACACACACACACACACAAAACGACTACCGTAAGCTAATTTTTATCTGACGCACCCTTTTGGGACTTAGAAAATTTTTGCAAGGTCATCTCTTATAGGAAAAGGTCGTCACAATTAAATAGGTTTAGAGCTTGAAATTTGACTGCATTTTACTTGTACTTAGTGTTTGCAGAGCTGAGTGTCCATCTACAGATAAAAAAACAAATTTTGGTAGAGAGCAACAGATTCTGCTCAACTCAGTGCTAGCTAGCTATAGCTATAGTCTCAGTGACTTTCACCGTGATTGCCCATTCAGTGGCATTGCTGTCATGATGGCCTTTTGTGTCTGCTTTGATTTCTACATAATCAGTCAGTGATCAGTCTGCATTGATCAGTAGCCTAGTAGGCTGAATAAGGCATGCAGCTCAGTAAGTTGAGACTTGTGACACCATATTATTATCAATTTAATTATCATCATAGATTATAATGGCAATAGAATCATGTATGCATGAAGTTGGATTGTATACAGTGGCTGTATCTGTGGAGATTGAACTTCTGCAGAGGCTTTTGCACTTCTCACAATCTGATTGAGTAGAACAATACAGTAACTTATTAATAATGAGTTTATTTCACTTGCTTTCATATATAGGCAGTCTCTGGCAGACTGTATAATAAATATGCAATCTTTCTCATCTTCAGACAGAATCTCCCTTCCAGTCTCCTCTTGCCAATGGCCTCCAGGTGGTGGATCTCACTCAGGCCCCTCTGGCTCACACTCACGAGGAGACAACTTGAAGAACTCGGAGTTTGAGTAGCAAACTGAAGTCAAGCTTGCATGCAATGGGTATATATACACTCCACATGACGACCTTTACCAGCGTGTTGACCTCGTGAAAAATTTCTAAGTCCCGAAAGGGTGCGTCAGATAAAAATTAGCGTCCCGAAAGGGTGCGTCAGATAAAAATTAGCCAGCTCTGAAAATTAGCCTACCGTAACCCTCTGCACGTGCTACGCACGCGCTGAGGCTTAATTATGATTACAGAGCGGTTGCACGTGACGTCATCAGCCACGCCCACCCATTAAAACTTGCTTGGATTGAGCTGCAAAAAATTCCAGACAATTGTGACCTTCTAGATAGCTCATATTTCAAGTTTGAAGGCTTAACTCAAAGTAGATTATTTTATATAAATTTTTGAAAGTTGGTATTTTTGTATTGATGGCATTGACGTGTGGCAAAATTTGCCACACGTCAATGCCATCAATACTTAAAATGCCAACTTTGAGAATTTTTATAAAATAATCTATAGGTAATCAAGCTCTGAAATTTGAAATCTGAGCTAAACTAACCATGATAAATTTATAGAATTAATTATAGCTATTTATTAATAGTTATTAAAATTTGATGACGTAAGTGCAACCGCTCTATAGATAATTATGTGATGCCTGCATCTTAATTGGTGGCGTAATTATATATGTGTGTGATAAAGCGATCAGGTTGCATGCATGGTTTAATTAATTACTGCTATAGAGTTGCTGATGATGTAATTAATAGTCAACCTAATCATGAATCAGTCACATGCAAATTCACACAACAGTAACATCACAATAATTATTATTGATGTGGAGGTAAAGAGACTTCAAGGTATTCCAATCTGGCATCAACAGTTGATAGAGTGACTCTCATGTTGGCTGGAATGACACAGCAATCACCAGCATGCAGTCACTGTCTCATCTCTGTCACTACCAAGAGAAGATAGGACTGATAGGACTTTTGATGATTCCAGCACACGACGACGTATTTCAGGAGGATGTAAAGACAGTCTCCTTCTTGTACTAGTGTAGGATCACCTTGATCTTCATAAGCCACTCGCACCCATCCTTTGTAGCAATAAATCATCTGAAATCGAACCTTATGATAGTGCACATAGTCTGGCACATCTCCACCATTTTCTATTGTTATGTGAGAAGTCGTCCTCCTAGTCTGTCGGGTATCAGGTCACTCTTAGCTGGCATTCTTTGGAGCTGGAATAATGGTGGTATGTAGAGGGGGGGTGGAAACATCAATTAACTGAATGCAGCTGCCGTTGGGAGCGATTAGTTCGGTAGTAGCGGCATCTGTGCGAAGAGATTTACAGTTCAGACGAACTTTGGTTGCATGGTGTTTGGGGTACCTGTGGGCTGTATTCGAGGCGTAAGTGCACTCCATGTCCACTGATGACGGCTATGGTGGGTGATTCAGCTGGGTAGATGAGCTCTAGATGGAATCAAAGTCGATACTCAGACGAAGTTTGGTCTGTGGTACCTGTGGGCTGTATTCCAGACGTATATGCACTCTGAGTAGCCACCCAAAATGACTACTGGTCTCCTGAAAAAGATGGTGAGCCCTCCTGGTCTTGGCTGCAGTGTTCTCCCCACTCCAGCCTGCTGACTGGGTCACGGATGGCTTGGGTGATGTTGATGATGACACTGATGGAGGCACACTGCAGGATGAGGTGAAGGACTGCTCCAACCTCTCAGAGCTTCTCATGTCACACAAAGAACGGGTGCATCTCTGCTCCTATTGAATCAATACAGAGAATAATACTACTTGAGTTTAATTCCACAACATAAATTATTTCATATTATTTCTACAATAGGAAACCGAGATCCTATTGTTTACATACTTGATATGGTTGCTATTGACTACAGTAGCTATTCACAAAGAATGGGAAGGAAGGAAGACTTAATACGAGTCGTTAATGTGAACTGATTTGCATCATACGACCATAATAAACCAGGCGAATAACCCTATAGGATATGATGTATTGGTTACACAATATGCAGCACAAAATTAGAATATTATAAGATTGAGAATTATTATGCACAATGAGTTATGGTATGGCAATAATTCAACATTTAGTTCCAGTCCACCAGAGGGTGGTAGAAGGCCATTATGAAGTCAACAGGGATAGGTATGACAGTTTAGAAGTTAGTTGCAGCTCAACTCTTAACTCTAGTCCACCAGAAGGTGGTAGGAGACTATTGGATCGTCAAACACAGATAGACAAGTTCTACATAGCACAGTTGTAACTCAGCTAGCACAAACCTTATGGTTACAACTTCATTAACTAGGTTCACAGAGTTACTAAAGCTTCTCTCAGCCAGAGTCTCATGGTCATTTTTAGCTCATGCTCTCCACATGCCACGTCAGTTTCATTCCGTATGCACGTGTTGACATTAGCGACGTCATCGCAATAATTTCCTGTCCTTGACAACGCCCCAGCAACCGCTGATTCTAAAAATAGGACGCTGTAATGTAGGCACTTCCATAGGCTTATGCCACGTGACTTCGCTCTAGGCAAAAAAAGCGAAGAAGACAGTTTCACCTCCAAAAAGAACCAGAAAAAATGACCAATGTGAACGTGTGCTATAGCGTGGTGAAATTATGAGAAGGATTCAGTTTTGAAAGCAGCACAGAAAGAACTCTGCATTTTTCTGAAGCTATGTAAGTGGCTAGGGCACTACTTCAACTCTTCTGCTACAAGATAATACCAAATACAGGTAATGTACCATTTTCCCCCCCATTGTTTTCGATAGTCATACAATGCATATAATTTGTATGTTATAGATGAAGGTTGTAATGGTTAAATATACTTATTTTCTATCTAGACATGTTAGAAGACTTATAATTTCTATCTATGGTACATTGGCTTAGTTGTCAGGGTGAATTTGTCATAGGAATTCCCTCATGATGATTTCATGGTGGTTCGTTGTGTCGGAAACTGTTGACAATTCTTATCGGCTTATGAAGGCTGCATGGATTAAGATTTGTATACCTATATATAACCCCTAACCTCATATAAACTGCTTCAGAAATGGTACTGCTTCCCTTCAACATGTGCAGTTTGGGTGGTACCGACTGTCGATTGGAAAGTTGCTGACTCCTGATGCTCGATCGCGATGATGACGGCACAGAATGACTTCGAGCTGGTTGATTAATATGAGAAGATGCACAACTAACCTCAGAGTAAGTCCTTTTGATGATATATTTTACTTTAACTGACCAAGTGTTTGTATTTTCTCTACAGAAGCTCAGTCAGTACTGCATGGTGACATTTCTTTGGAGCTCGGATCAGAACACAGTCCAAATGGAATGTCAGACTTGGCCCTGACACCACATACCTCACTAAGTCAGCATCTTGAATCAGCAAAGGCATCTCTATTAGACATTTAGCAGTGCTCCCTTGCAATACTCACAAGTTTTGATGATGTATAGTGCCTTTTGTTTATTTTTTTCACACATTCTATACCCGTCTTATATGTAATTTTATGTTGCTCAATTTCTGTTCTAAAAAAAGATTCATGGTTTAGTTTTTGCTAATATAGAATGTTTAGGACTCCTACTACACTTATGTGTGTATAGTTACCTTTCAAAAAATCCTGAATAGAATTCACAGCTCTGGAAAGTCACTACCTTCCTCAATTGTGTTTGTACCATCACTGGGAAACTACATGCGTGGTTGTTGAATATGACAGGAAAGCTATGCGTGGTTGTGTAAAGGGACTCCCCAGGTGTAGTTTTCTTTGAAAAATGGTTATTACAAGAACATGAACTGCCCTAGGCTCAGATTCAACCATAGCAACCATGGTGTAAACGTTGCTATGGCTTGCTCTAGTATACCGGAAATGTTGAGCAATGATTTTAATTAAACGTAGTGCCCAATTGAAACTGACGTGATGCACACACATACACACCACGTGTGTCATGTGATGTGTAGTGGTACACACACAAACACACCAGCATGTTTTATACAGACAAGCACATTCCTGTCTTCCATATATGGACATACAAGCCAAACCACAGTGCTTTGAACGTGGTCAGTCATGTGACCACATGGTCTCTGAATATCATTAGCTGGTTTGAGTAAACTGTATTGTTGAAAAGTCAAGTACTAGTATTGAAGCCTCAGGATGAACTACAGCATGTATACACTTGTGTTTGCAATCTGGGTAGCACATTGGAGGAAGGTGTCTATACACAGTGTTGTCATACTTATTGAAGTCTTCTTTGGCCCAGAAAGCTCATTTTACATTGTATATGGTCTTCCACCATCACCTATATTGTCCAGTCCTTAGCTATATAGAATTAGTAAGCTTCTAGGTGAACCATGTGAACTACAGCATACATATGTGTCCACAATTCAAGCACTAGAGTCAGGGAAAGTGTCATCACCAGAGGGTAGAAACCATCCATACACTGTATGTAGTTTTGTTGGGGTTTTTTTCATCTTAAGGATGATTATCAAAGCATGCTTACAACATCATTCACAGTCTGCAAGTGTTCACAGCATATGAATACTGCAACCCGACATAAACATGTGATGGGTCATGAATGACATCATCAGGCAGTCACATGATGACAACATCCCAGGATATCAACAACATGAGGGTGGATGCAAATCACGTCTGAATAATCCAAGAAGAAGTGGTAATGCTCAAAACATCGTGCCTGTGCTTGTTAGTTCAATAATGGACTTCTAACTACCATCCCTTTGAGAACTAGAAATAAATTGCAACACACTTGTAGTTAACCCATAATGCCCATCCCTAGTAACAACATGTAATGCTCTCCTATATTATATAAAATTAACTTAATGATGGACTCAAGAATTGTAAAAAGTTGAATTGCAAACTAATTTGTACCCCAGTGTGTCTAGCATTGACAATAAAATCTGACCATCTTCTGGTGGACTAGAGTCACTAGTTGAATCACCTCATACTATATGGAAGCATGGCCTACAAGTATACACTAGCTGGTCAATAGCGCAGAACAAGCAATGCTAATAGACACAGTGCAAGCATTGCTAACATCAGAAGGGCTCAATACCTACCACATGGGCTGCATGTGCCAGTCTGGCCCATATAAATTATATAGTACACTTAGAAACCATTCAAGATTTCAACCAGTGTAAGCATAAATGGATGAGCACTTTGGGTCAACAAAACACAACGAAAGTTGCTTGCATTTCCTTTTGTGATGTGCTAGGAGTCTTGTCAACAAGTATACAACATTGCACGTGAACAAACACAGGCAAAGTATAGGCAGAATAATAGTACTACAATAAAGTATAATCATGATGATATAGTTTTCAAGCATTGGTGTTTACATGTCACATTGCTTGCTAACATGAACCATTACTGAGGACACGAGCAAGAAAACATGGCCTCAATAACAAGTATCTCAACTTTTACTCCATAAATTTTGTACTACAACCAACTATAGAGCACTTGCAATTGACTTCATCAAAACTAGAAGGATTTTAAACTGATGCTATTGTTATGAGGTTTAATAATAGATGTTGGCCTTATGGAGGTGACCTGGCAGCTGCCTATATTAATTTCTGTAGTGCTCCACACATAGCTGCAAGAGCTTTCAAACTCAATAGTTAATATGCACATGGCCCACTTTTTTCAAATGATACACAAACTAGGCTCTCTCAGGCATTTTATCATTAAAGGAGACAGCCTATGGAACTAAATTAAATGTATTCACACACTTCATAAACAGTAGTAGCTTCAGAAAATTTAGTTCTAGTTCAACTCACGCTGTTTCTTTTGGATTTAGTGCCTTTTTACCGCCGAAAATCTTTCCCAGTACCGAACTCATGACTTTAATCTCATCTCCGAGTGACTACTCCCTCGAACAATGCCTCTATATGCTGCACAGTGGTGACACACCTTTCAGCAGAAGACAGTACAGCAGTAGTAGCAAGTCAACCACAATAACTTCACCTCCTTAGCTTTTCCTCGAGTCTTTGAAATTTTCTGAGTTGCATTTGTTGTTCGTGAGTGCGTTAGAGTACTAGACTAGTACTGTACAAACTTGGTAGTAGTGTAGCTGAGCTGTTGTAGAGCGCTCAAGTCATGGGACTCACTGCACACTGATCTTTTTTGGAGCGCAACACTCATGATTACGTAGTCATGTGACTGTTGTAAATTAGTGTCACGTGAAAATCGGGCGAGTGACGTGCCGTGACGTGTTAGTGCGCATGCGCATCAATCGACATTGAGATGAGCTTCCCGCAATGCTTATACGTATATAATTATGGTTAATAAACCCAACCCACCACTTCTTTTAATGGATTCTCCGCGGGATCCTGCTATTATATCATTCATATTACATAATTATTATCATCAATGATTATTTGCAGTTTGCAACATAAGTATATACACATATTGCACACATAATATTTTTGTATAAAAGTATATAGATCTCAGAATGATACAATATGTTCGAGAAAATAACTAATAATAATTACTAAAATACATACACATACAATATCATAGAGACAAACATAGAATTTAAGCTCAGAAAAAAATCATCCACCAGCTGCAGCTACAGCCAATAGACGATTAAATTTTATTGGAGACCCAGATGCAATGTTCATATCGTTTTTAAGAGGGTACAATAAAGAACTAGACTGAGCATCAGGACAGAAGCTATCACCAACAGATGGTCCTGAAGACTGGTTGAGAAGGGTCGGGGTCAGTGTGATCGGTTTCTGTTTGAAAGGCCAATCAAGGAGATCATCAAAAGGACCTCTCGTGATGACAAAGAAGAAGCTGAGACGAGTTCCTTTGCCAAGGCCATCTCCATTGAGATAGATTCTACAGCACATCTTGTAACCATGGCGACTAGTGTAAAAGGGGGTGGAGTACAGAGACATTGTAGTACCATCAATGGCTTCTTTAAGTCTTCTCTCAAACTCATCAATCTTCCAGACCAACACTCCATTATACATAGCATGCTCTAATAGCTGTATTCTTAGTTCTTGATCTAAACAGCTGTAAGCTCTATTGATGCCATGCTCAACTTCCACCACTCTACCTTGCAAAGCATCAACTCTTTGTTGTGAAGCTCCACCCCCAACAGCTCCACCCAATCCTAGGAGATGACTGCTGGTTGCTGGTTGAACGTCTGTAGCATATCCTGATGATACAGTGCTGAAATTAATCCCAGTTCCACTGGTACCAGCTCTCTGTAGCTCATCAACTCTTTTTATCTCTCTTCTCTCATCCAAGAGTTCAACCCTTTGTTCAATAGCATCTTGAGGACGCTCAATAGCTTTAGTACGAGACTCTAGACTACCTACTCTCTCCATGAGGTGTTGGAAGGTGGATGCTTGCTTCTCAATGGAAGATTTCATTTCCATGAAACAGCTACCTTGGATCTGGACATGGTACACTTGATACTGATCCATGTGTGTGGGAAGATTCTTACGCAGTGACTACGTATGTGTGTAAAATTGCGTGCATGCATGGTACAATTAATACTAATAATTATGTCCTACAAACAGTATAATTATACTTAACAATGTACTGCATACCATGCATCTAGCACAAAAATTTGGTGGATTTTAATATTGGCCGATTGGTAGTTTGGTAAGGATTGCCAATATTAAATCTGCCAAACAGTCATTAATTTTTGTGCAGCACATACATGTATTGCTCTGCGCCCTACGGCCAAAATATAATCTGCCAATCATAAATTTTTTTGACATTTTATTCCCACTAATATTTTGTGATATATATGGTATACTTACCACAAATGAACAACCATAAATGGCATAAGGACAGGGAACTTCTGACAGTGGACAGTCACCTCCTATTATATCAAGATGGCGCTGGAGCTGAACATAATAATTAACAATAATCTAGTCTAAGATTGCGACTGGTATGCATGTATACACTCACCTCAGGTAATTTGAACTCCAGTTTTGAGTTACATCCATTGGGACACTTGTGTAGTACATGTGGGCATACTTTTTTAATATGATCCTAATAATCAGTGTATACATGTCATGTATATATATATATATACACTGATTATTGTGATTATTATCATTGTCATTATGAATATAATGTGTATACTATACCTCCATCTGCTGAGAAGGCATCTCTTGATGACAGTAATCACATTCCTCTGGTCTCATCGGGCACTCCACTTCCTGGTGGGCCTTGAGGGAGACAGCCTGGATGTACTGGCCACATTGTCTACATTGAATCTCACGGTGTTCACACGATTCAAGGTGAGCCTATATATGGATTGATCAGGCAATACGATATATTATAATTACTGCTACAGGATTATAATGACCAGTACTTACATAATAAGTCTCTAGTCAAGTTGCAAGTAACTTTGAATTAATACTCAGTTTGATGCTAAATCCATAAGTATAAAAGAAATATCGAACAACCTTACCTCCAAATCTTTCAAATGCCCCACCCACTGACATCCACCAGCCACGTAATTGCAATACACCTCCAAATTGAGTATTTCTCGTCTACAGGCATTGTCTGGGAATATGCCATCCTGGGTTATCTCTTCTTTGTCTAGAGGACAGATTGGTCTCCTTCTCTTGAGAACAGGGTCAAGGCAATCCTTGCAGAAGAGATGACCACATTCTGTTTGGACTGGGTTTCTCATTGCATACAGGCATATTGGGCACTCATGCCTTTTTAAAAGAGCGTGAACAAACTTCGCCTCATACCCTGGACCAGGGTTGGGATGGACATCCCCCGACTTCAGCAGCTCCTTTAAATTTCACAATTTTGGCATCATTAAAATATCTAATCGGGATGTGATTTAATAATTACCTTTGGATCGTCATGGCTACCAGCAACCTTTTCCTGCATGTCAAAATAAACATGCAAACTCTGATTACAAACTACCGAAAGTAATAATCAGTATTCCCAATCAATTTCTACAAAGTACGATCAACACGTATTTACAGTGGCCCAAAGCCGCCCAAAGGGGCCTTAGAAATTTATAATTTGCAAATTTCCAACCTTCAAAGTTCCAATTTCTTAATTTGGAATTTCTAAATTTTTCAATTTCCAACTTTCACTTCTTTTCAATAATTATATTCAGCTATACTAGTCCTATAGTAGAACATGTTATGGTGATTGGTTCGAGCACTTACTTTTAGAAGAAGGTCAATTGTGCCAGCTCGTACGCTAAGAATTTGAACTTGAAATGGGTACTGAAGACTATCTTCAAAGATAAAAATATCAACATTGTCTAGTTGTCTTCTGAAGAATCTCAAGCGCTAGAGTCTCTTTTTACTGTATATGACTATTTTCCACGTGCTGTGCATATCCACTGAATTTCCTGTGGAATATCGAGATATTTCCCTGCAGTTGAGTGCGGTCAATATATATAATCTAAAACCGATATTTCCTTGTCGGTGCCTTTGAAAGTATGGCTTCCCATGATACAAGGGTGTATATTTAAGTACTATAGAAGAGATATGGCTAATGCAGCGGTTGGCTGCAGGTATATATATACCTGCATGGTACAAATTTGAAAAAAATAGCTATATTATTTGTACAAAGAATATAGCTATTTTTTTCAAATTTGTACCATGCAGGTATATATATACCTGCAGCCAACCGCTGCATTAGCCATATCTCTTCTATAGTACTTAAATATACATTTATTATTTCAGTACCAAGTAAGCATATTCTTACCTGTTTCAATAGAGTCTTAGCTGTAGCAAAAGCGCCGCTTCTGTTCTGGTTTTTACTCCTTTCTTGGGACGGCATCAAAGATTTACAAATTGTGGCAGCTGCCCAAAAATGCCCAAAAAATGCCCAAAAGCGCAACACGCGCGGTTCGTGAAATTTACATTAGAGCATATGGGCGTTTCCAATCCCGGGTACGTAGTCTCTAATATCTATGCTTACATCCACTCTTGTTTATACTTAGAGACCACAACAACACAAAAATGAGAAAAGAGCTCGAGGTAAGAACATACAGTGCATAAACATTACTTTGACATCAACAAAATTAATAGTAACTGTGATATAAAAATTGCTGTTGTTGTATTTATTGTATGCATGTAAAAATATAGAATACATGTACAAACATCAACAGAGATTAAAACAGACACAACAGATTGCATGACATTGACTTTAATACATGTACGTACACATTCAACAAATACACAAATTATATACATAAGATATAGTCATCCCATGACAATAGTTTTTTTAAAATTAATAAAAAGAAAACAACAGTGAGATGTTGAGGAGTGGTATATATATAAGCTATGAATAAACAGCTCATCATCACATCCTCCTTTTGTCATCATGCATCCAGATATAACTACAAGTAGTAAAAATTTTATCACGCATTCAGATACTACTATATACCTTGATCAATGAGTTTGGTGATTGGTTCAGCGTAACCTTCAGCTTAAATGGCCACTTCAGATGATCCCCATCATCAGTAGTGCAAAGATGATAAACTATATTAAATTTTGATACAATGAATTTAATTAAGGTATAATTATCTTAATTAAGGAAATTTTCGCAAATAAAGATTTTCCGTAGTCTGTGGCAACTATATAATTATATGAAAATTTTGTACACGAAAAAATTTAATGAACCACATCATGATGGCAATAAGACTATACGGGGAAAAAATTTAATACGAAAATTTGGAATGACATTCTGCAAGTGTATCCTGGCCATTTGACTTTTTTTTTACAAAACTTACCAATCTCTGATGTAGTACTGTAGTAACAGATTTGTTTGGATCTGTTGGGTGGAGAGTGAACCTCCTCATTATACCGAATAAAATGGATCATCTATATAATATATACATAAATGCAATCAGGCAAATCATGGATTAATAGAAAATTTTACTGTTAAAATTTCAAAGAAAATAATTATGCACATATAATATGACCCAGAAGAAGAAGAATAATCGGAGAAAAATTCAAGACTGGAAAAAAAATCATTATCTTACCTTCAAAAGTTTATCAGCTGTTTCTTCTCTGTTATGTTCAATCTGTGTATTCAAAAAAATTTTTTTGCTAATATTTTCTCTTTGACAGTGAGGCAAATTTGTAAACTATCTCACTTCAGCACACTTTTGTCTTTCGTATTCTGGTCCAGGATTTCTTTCAATGTCACCACATAATAGAATTTCCTACAGTGTTATAAACTTAACAATGCATTGGAGGCAAAGTTTAATTATTAATGTTATGTTTAAAGATTGCTTTCTCATAGAACATAAAGGCCAGCAGGATGAATGTGAGTTTTTGATTCTATCGTATAGCTAGAAATTTTTGAGCAGTATATTTTTTTGGGAAAGATGATTGCCTTTCCGCGAAAATGTTATTCTTCGAAAATTTCTAGCTATACGGAAGTATTTTACAGCCAAATATATGTGTAATACCAGCCATTATGAAAAAAGTCATGCATGGACGATAAATGCAACAAATTATGAGGCTCCACACTGATTAACCAAACAAAAAGGTATATACAAGTTTACAATACTATTAGTCATTTGGTTATTACTTGTCTTTATACCTGGTAACGATCATGGCATTTTGGCTTCGCTTGTATGTCACGAAAATCAGCAATATCTTCCTGCAAAACATCACACCATATGGAATAATATGCATGGTGTAATACATTCATACACATCATATTATAAGCAAAGTTTTGTCCATCCCACTCCGTGTGTGTGTGTGTCACAGGAGTTCGCTGGAAGTGATGCGACCTCGAGCTAAAATACTACTTTTTCTCCGGACTGTGGAAAATGCAAGCTACGAAAAGTGTGCCTAAACAGCTAGCTAGGATAGTCCTAGCCTAGGAGAGAATCACAGGCCCTACAAGTATGGTTGACTGTTTTTGAGATCACTGACAAGGCTTACAAAGAAGCGTGATACAGAAGCCAATCTTTCACATAAGAAGCGCAGCACAGGGAGAGATTTCGCTTCTAAGAGTCTGCTTCTCTGTCGCTGTACACAAAACACAGCTAGCCTGATAACGAGTTTCTTTGCCAGCTGATTGCAGAAATCCGAAAAGGGTCATTTGTGATGTCACGTAGTAAAGTAAATTGCTGAGCTGGCCAAAGCAAAGTAGCACTAAGCAGTGCATATACACATGCAGCATTGCTTCCCTTTCCAATTGCTTATGCCGGTATTAATGTTTATAAACTAGTGATTGTTGTGTGTTGCTTTAACTGCAAAGGTTGTCCTAAACCAACTGACCACAGAAAAATTCAATAGCTTTGCTCATCAATTTTATCTATGTATGTTTTCTATTTGTTATATATAGTAACTGTTAATCCTGTAAACATACATAACAAGGAGTGGGCAAGCGAAGCGAGCCCCACTCCTTTTAATATTATACAAGGAGTGTGGCTCTCTTTGCTTGCCACGCTCCTTGCTTGTATATGAAATATACTGATGTTTACTACTAAATGCATGCCAGCATAGGCATCTGTATAGTAATAACTGAGCAGTGAAAGGTAACCATGCTGCATTGGCATGCATGCATGCATTGCTCCCCTTTGTAATTTGGCCAGCTCAGCAATTTACCTCTCAAAGTGACAACCCTTTTCCAACCTTTGCCATTTTTGCAATCAGCTGGCAAAGAAACTCGTTATTTGGCTATAGCTCTGTTTTGTGTACAGCGACAGAGAAGCAGACTCCTAGAAGTGAAGTGTTTTCCCTCGCTACTCTTCTTTTGTGAAAAATTGGTTTCTCTATCACACTTCTTCGTGGGATACAGACGGGCCACCGGGTAAGCCTTGTCAGCAAAAACAGTACTTGTACTACCTACCATTCTATCCTAGGCCGCACTATCTAAGCTTTTTCTCTAAGCACACTTTCCGTAGCTTGCATTTTTCACAGTCCAGAGAAAAAGTTGCAGTTTAGCTCGACGTCGCACCACTTCCGGTGACCTTCCGTTACACAAACACACACACGGTCACAACTTTGCTTATAATATGATAGGTTGCATGTTTATAGAATCAGCTATAATAAATTATTATAGTAACTTACCGGTTTAGAGGTAACTTGAAATGGTTGAACATATTTTCTTAATAACTGATAATTGTTTACTTCTTTGGCAGAGGATACAGTACTTGAGGCAGCATTGTTTCCATCAGTATTGCAGATTGGGAGCTATTATATAGAGTTATATGATATGATATGATGCATGCAGCTTAGAAAACTCACTTCTGAATCAGAATCTACATTTGCCACAAATGGTCGGTAGTTATTTGCAATTTGGTGTAACTATGGGACATCTTTTGCTGTGCACCTCAGCCAACACCAGTCTCCTTGTTTCAACACTGAGAGTCAATAATAAATGTGTAATGCCTTCACAGTCATGTTGTCTACGAACTTCTCGGTCAAATTCTCCACCACCTCCAGCGAGTACAAAGAGTGATCTAAATTTTTTTATTGGAATTGGCCCTCTGCATTTCTGAACTTCCTTTAGAAGATGTTGAAACTCCCCTATAATTTATATATAATGACAAAAAAATTATAAAATTGATACTATACGTATAGTAGGAAATTTTTGCTGGTCCAAATTTTAACGGTGTCGCAGACTCGCAGTGAGTAATGTCCCCCGTGAATTTTGTCCCCCCCGGACATAATTCACTAGTGAATAATGTCCCCCCTCCAAAAATATACTGTANAGCGTTTTTAGCCAGCAGCCGCTGCAGCGCTGTGCACCATGCACCCTACTAAGAACGTGTGGCAATCTTAGCCCCTCCCGCTTATTGTGCAGCAACTATATTAATTTTGTGAGCTAGCCCACCGGGCTAACATTTTAAACTTTGAAGTTAACGTTTGGAGGGAGGGCAGGTAGTACTGAAGCTTATAGCCTACACACAATTACAATGTCATGCTGCAGGTAATTTAGACCTAGTCCGAGTTTCAGGCCTTCCTAGCTGCGTAGCTGACTAAGCTGAGCCTATAGAATGCGGCTAAGCTGCATGCGGTTTGTATGGAAGAGTTTGGGAGGGGGGACAAAATTCACTAGTGAATTTTGTCCCCCCTTGAAAAATACTGTTTTCTCACCATTGCCATTATTTGTCATCATTTGGAAGGGGGGACATTATTCACTGAGGAGGGACAAAATTCACTAGTGAATAATGTCCGGGGGGACAAAATTCTCTAGTGAATAATGTCCAGGGGGACAATGTGAGGGGGGACATCCCACATGTACACTAGGACACCGGTATTGCATGGTCATTTCAGCAAAAGCCAAATTTTCACGATTCAAACTTTCACAGAATGTTGATCGTGACAAACCAGAAGCTTACTATGAGTGCATGTGTTTAAAATTTCACAGTTCTGTTTTTCGTGATCAGGTTGTGACTACGAAAATCGTGAAAATTTCCTGCTATATATACAGCATAAACCTATTCAATTTGCAATTGAAGGCAGCTACATAAGCCTTTCTATATATGCCAGTGCCTAGAGAGCTACCTTATATGATTATTTAACACTGCTATATAGCCTAGGATAGAATGATGGGCAGTGCTGTAAAAAGCAAGGAAACAAGCCAAGACTCTGAATTTCGGCACATGACTATATACTTCATTTTCAGTCTTCATCATAATCATAGTATACAGGGTCCTTTGTCTACCAGTTGAAGTATATCAGCAGTCATGCAGGCAACCTAGATTTGAGATTGTAAGGCTTTGGCACAAAAAAATGAAGTGAGTCATGTGCCGAAATTCAGAGTCTTGGCTTGTTTCCTTGCTTTTTACAGCACTGCCTATTCCTACACTGTTATTTTTATAAAATTTTTACTACTTGTTCATGCACTTTTTTCAACACTAAGGTGAATTTTGCAAGAGACTGATCAGTCTCTACAAAAAGTAGAAGTGCTTGCTCTACATTGGATGCGCGTGCGCATTAGACATTTGCAAACCACGTGGTCAAGTTTGCTATATAAATGTGACGACCTTTACCAACATTAAGATGGCTACATTTCAGTACAGTAATTTATACCCCTGTTTAAACCTTGCTAGAAGTTTTTTTAGAGACTTCTTCTACTGTATGCACTTAGAAAACCAAATGAAACTCCCCAGAACACTCTAAGAAAGCGCTTAGCGCGAAGCCACACAAATACATTTTTGTTCATTCTTACTTCCTCCCAAACTGACCGTACTTGAAAACGATTTCCAAAGAAACAAAAAGCGTTGAGCCAACTTTGACTGTACATAGTAACTTGAATTCATCCGAACTACGATCCTTTACACTTATTTTCTGTCTAAATATCAAGAAACAAGAGCTAGGCAGCTTTTAAAACTTTGAGTGGCGACTCCTATTATGTGCTGTACTTGGAGCCGCGACCGCGGTCAAGATCTTTACCGTCCAAAATTTCCATTTTGACCGTTGACCGAGACTAAAATTTGATTTTGACCGTTGACTGAGCAGTGAGCATGAGCGGCGAAATTCGCGCTTGACTGACGATCTTTACCAACTTCGATCGTCATCTTGACCGTTGGTTGACCAGCACTAAAATTTCATTTTGACCGTTGACCAGCACTAAAATCTCATTTTGACCGTTGACCGTCATCTTGACCGCGGTTGCGGCTCCAAGTACAGTACATATGGGAGTCGCCACCCCCTGTTTAAAGCCTTAACTATCCTTTACTAAACATTTGTAAACCTAGACATTTTGTATTGTGTCAATGGGGGTGGTGGCCCATTCCTACTATACGTACTACCGTACGTATATTAATAGAGGAACCAAGGCATGGTAATGGTCTTGTGTGAACAATGTCCTCATATCTACTTTGTATGGAGGAATGTCGGGATGGGTGGCTGCTATAATGTTGTTAAACATCCTGCACAAGTAGGCCACACCTATTAATTGGAGGTTGTGAAGGCCTTAATTGTACAGCATGGCTAATTACCAAGGCAACCATCGGCCCTGTAGCCTGGCCTTCACACATCCCGACACGTCACATTCAGTCAACCTTACTGCTGACAACCGAATGGAATAAAATACTACATGTAAAAGCAACTGCATTGTGTCACCAAAAATTGTTGTCATTAGTGGAAGCTATTTAATTGTTTTACTTCACCTATATCCAGTGGTGGGAGGGATGGGAGACTGTATGTAGATCAACTCTGCTTGTCTCAGCAGTAAATTAAGCATGTGACTGGCTGTTAGACCTAGCCTGGCGCCTAAATGTGAGTCACCCTAACTGCGCATGCTCCGTGCAGGGGCCACGTGTTCCTCCTGCCGTTAACCCGGTTTAACAAAATTAAGCCCCAACTATCTAGCTGCCATAGATGTAGTAGTAATAATTTAAAATCTGTAAACATTCAAGCAATCAAGAAAGGAGTGTGGTGAACGAAGGTATAATTTCAAATTCCTTTTTCAAGTGTAGTATGAATTGTCGTCATATGACATTTGACTTTAAGCATTCATATGCATCATATAGATTTGTAGCTGATATGTTCAGACCATGTACATATACACATCTAAGCTTTACAATGCAATGATTATTGCTGCAGACAATTTCCCACATTTCATTCGGGGATAGACCACTTTGCTTCTGAGCCCTTCGTTTGATCATGAGTGTGTGAAATTGTTTGAAAAGCCCAAAAAATTAATAAAAATGATACACCCCCCTCTACCAAATTGACCAAAATTTTAAAATACTAAATGATCTCCAGCTCTTAAAATGAATTTTAATAGTATTCCCCTCTAAGGGGGGTGAAATCAGGGATTTGTGGGTTAGACCACTTTGCTTCTGAGCCCTTCATTAATTTTAACAGCGTGTATCTTAAAATGATATTCCTGTCAAAATTTTTTTGGACAATTGAATCTGGAAAGCCATATATATAGGGGTTGGTAGGTCAATTTATGTACTAAAAGGCCTAGGATCTTTCATTGAGATCTGTTCAAAATCATGTTTTCAAAACAAGTGGGGAAAATTCCTTTTTTTCCTTGAGCCTCCATTTGAAAAAAAAAATTATCACTGCACTCAAATTCTGTGCATACAGAACAAGTTTCAAGATTATAGGTGGTACGTATAGTTTTCCAACTAGAATTGACAGGTTTTGAGAACTGTCCAATGACATTGAGTATGTTTGTTTTTCAAAGTAGGGGCTCAAGGAAAAATATAAAATCAGGAATTTGCCCTATTTGTTTAAAAACAAGATTTAATGAAACAAAATTATGATCTACCACCCCACTACGGCTTTCCAAATTTGAAATTTTTGATAGGGATAAGCTTACCACCGCTAATAGTTTAGTCATGAAAATAAATTATATTAGGTACGTACCCCAGACTCTCAACAAAAATTATTAATAATATTTATCAAGAAAAACCCCTTCAATGATACATAAATGGCTCACCTGTAGCTGCATGATCGTCAACATCCATTGTAGCACTTGCTACTCACAATACGTCTCTCATGCAGTAATCATCTGTATATACTATCACTGTCAAAGTTCTCTGCCTCGCTGATACCTATGCTTTCTTGCTCTGTAAGAAATTACGTCATGAAAGAGACAACTTACGGCGTACGGATCCCGGATGGGACATTCCAGGGGGATTTTCTCGGGAAGTACCCTGTGTACCGTGTACGCGCGCCGCGCCGGCGCGCGCGCGCACGTACCTGCATCGTGCGGCATGTCATGTGACTTTCAATAACAAGGGAAATCCCTGGGTATCTCCCCTCAAATACAGAATTCACTCTGCTGACATTGGCAATTTAGCAAACTTTAAGTTATCTGAGTCAAGACACGAATAGACCATTGACTGACTATACAGTCTAGTCGTAGACTATGTCTACTCTTTTTTCTTTGGTCCCTGTAGCCACACGGATGGACTCAGGGTCCAAGCCTAAAAGAGACCGTGACAAGATGGAAACGTAAGTAATAACAAGTGAAAAAATCATTGGAAATGTAGTGAGACATAGGAATGGCCAAATCGTAAAAAAGAAAGCAAACAAGATGGAATGGCTGTTTGAGTGTGTGCAGAATCATTCCTGTGTGGGCTGCATTTAGTACTCTCTTCCTATGTTGAGTCCCTCATGTTGCCCATAGGAATAATTCTTTACACACTCAAACAGCCATTCCATCTTGTTTGCTTTCTTTTTACGATTTGGCCATTCCTATGTCTCATTACATTTCCAATGTTTTTTTCACTTGTTTGTTCTCATTTTTTCATAATTCTTCATTACAGAAGAGTTTGTGTGTATATGGTAGTTACTATCAGAATGGTTTATGTTAGAATCTATGCTATCAGTATACGGTCATGGTGAAGCATCTCAGGAGGCTCAGTGGAGCTGTACCTTACAAAATTTACTTGCTTTGCTCATCTTCTTATAATGACAACTATGTATAACAAAGTCTATTCACCTCCTACTATTGAAGACTGAAAGGTACCGGTAACTGGTTACAGAGACTTCAGCACACCCAGAAATCTTCAGGTATAAAAACAGGTAGGGCAACGAATATTCGGATTCCAAATAACGCACACTTATCTAACTGGAAGCATCAACTTGATTTCCAAGGTAGCTAATGAATTATTAATGAGTCAAGAAATGAATGGCTGCCATACGGAGAAGGCGCTTTTCGTCTTGTATCTAGCGACTCAGCTAGAGAGACGATTAACCGATACAAAAAGCACGTGAAGACAAAGAAACCAAGTTTATTCGTTCAAGAATCAGCTTCTGATAGTGAGCAGTTTTTGAGAAAAGTCGTTCCAAGATAGAAGAAGAAGAAGAAGAAGATGGAGAAAATTGGAGGTTTGGCATACTTTAGTTTGTTAGTTTAGCGATGGTTTTAGGCTATGTTTTTAGGCTCAATAGAAAGAGAAAAGGCTAAATAGTAGCTTTAGAAGCCTTTTAGTGCCAAGTGCTCAGTTTTTGCAGAGTTATTCGCATGAATATTTGTATTGCTCTAATGGGCCATCCGTGCCATTCCTATGTACCCAGTACTACCGTAGCCTCGTTCCCAAGGTCAAAGGTGAGAGCCTGGGAATGAGTACTACCGTACTGGGAATATAATAATAGGACACTTAATAATTTATACAGTTTTCAGTTGTGTACTACAAAACTAATTTTTTTTCCACAGAGAGTTTCAAAACAATGCTTCCTCTAACAGTCTCTCTGATATTAAGAGAGTACAAATCCACTTTGGTCGGCTGATCATCATGGTTACGAATCAGCTAGACAGGAATGGAGTCTCTCTAACTGAGATTGTTTCTGAGCTGGGCATTGATCTCAATAGTCCTGCTTATGATGATAATGGAGAAAGGATCACTGATGTGTCCACTTTTTTCTCTTTCATTTCAACTTCTGGTTACATGCCATTTTATTCCATTGCTATGCTGGAGAGCACTGTGGATAAGTTTGCACCAGAATGCTTGGAGTCTGTTGACTCTTACAAGAAGGAGCATCTTAGGCCTTTTTTGCTTAAATGCCTTCCTGATCTTGATTTGGAGTGCTTTGATCATGGAGTACTGCCTGATCAAGTAAAGCTTTCGATCAGAATTGACCGTGAGTGGGATACTACAAGTCTTTCTGATATTGAAGAGCTCACCAAGAGTTTGGCTGCTCTTCTTGAAATCCCCCCTGAGCTACTGGTCATCGAGACCATCAATAAAGAGGGCAGTGTCATCGTGGAGTATCGAGTTCCAGGAGCTTATCGTGTGACTAGCCTCATATTCTCACAGCAAAAGAAGCTGAGAGAGCTTTTAGTAATGGAGTTCAAGTGTGATGGAGTTGTGAAGGTGTGTGTGTGTGTGTGTGTGTGTGTGTGTTNGTGTGTGTGTGTGTGTGTGTGTGTGTGTGTGTGTGTGTGTGTGTGTGTGTGTGTGTGTGTGTGTGTGTGTGTGTGTGTGTGTGTGTGTGTGTTTTAGTTTTATGTTAATTACCTAGTGTATTAGGAGACTACCATATAGCGGGAACGCAATCCATTTGTGAATGTTTTTATCCACAAAATTTTTCGTGATGTATATACATATGGGCTCACACAGTTCATCTGCAAAAGTTAAACCACAAAAATGTTTGACTAGAGACATCTACGAAAGTTTGACACCGTGAAACTTTCCCGCTATATGGTATTAAGTAGTAGACTCTAGTATACATACTATTTAGGTTTTTACTATTTCCCTTGTTGATAATAATTATTGCCAAATGTAAAAGATTCTTTAGAACTGCATGTCCCTTTTATTGTATTATGGTAAAATCTCTCAAAACAATATAGTCTGTAATAAGTAACCTGAGCCGACAGTTTCCCAATTCGTTCGCTGCCTTTAACAAATTGGTTACAGGTTGTTCTCCAAGCAAAAGATAATTCATGCATGTAGATCATTATCAAAATTCAAATAACTAGTGCTATAGACTATGAACTAACTTTCAATGATACACTCTCAGGTCCTTGTTGAAGATGCAAGTGATGATGAAGCTCAAAATGAAATCTGTCAAGGTACATAACAATTGATTCCACACCGTTTCACAGCACGGTTTGCTGCAATATTCAAATTCCACCTTTACATTTTGGTATGACTCTATAATGCAATACTAATAAATGATTATTTAGAATGCCCGACATTAAGCATTATACACTCCCATAATCTTCACTAACCAGTGAATTTAGAAAGGTTAAAAAGCCTCAGCGCATGTGTAGTGTGTGTGTGTGTGTGTGTGTGTATGTGTGTGTGTGTGTGTGTGTCATAGGTGCCATCTGTCCCAGAACTCCCGGGATAGTCCCGGATTTGAAGCCCATGTCCTGCCCGGAAATCCAAATTTACCTGAAATGTCCCAGATTTCAGACAGAAATGAACTTTTTCCAGAAAATTGCCACTCTTTTTCTCAAAAATTAGCTTTTTCAATTTGAACTAAAAAGGCTAATTAACAAAACAATCATCTTGTGCTTTCTGAAGCACTTACCAGGCTACAATCCATTTTGCACTTAGTACTTTTGCAATTAAATGGGCCTGTCACCCCATATAGGGGCATGGCTCGAAATTTTCTCGTGCCCAGTTTTAATTTCCTGGAATTTTTTATCTGGAGGTTGGCACTTGTGGTGTGTGTGTGTGTGTGTGTGTGTGTGTGTGTGTGTGTGTGTGTACGTGTGTGTTAAAGTTTCAGCCAATGTAACTGCATGTTCATCAAGTTTTACCTTTGAATCAATTTTCTAAACTGAGTTTTTCTGAGGCTTATGCACCATAGGTGCTACGGTGCTTTCATTAATTTTATTGTGCATGGTGATAAAATAAAAAAATAATTCTTATTTTTTTTTGTCAATTGTCATAATATGTGTATGTTTACAGAGGAGAAGCTCCCTCGTGTGCTAACAACCTTTGATTTTCTAGTTCAATTGTTGGCAGCACTGGAGGAAAGGAAACTGGAGGAAAGTTATGAGGCAATCGAGATTAATAAAGCAAATTTGAATCTAAAGGCTTTTCATGAAAAACAGATCAAGGAGTTTGGACCCCCATTTGTGAAATGGATTGATACAGCAAGCTTTTTCAACACAGTTTTCGAGGTATTGAGCGCAGGCATAACGTATGAGATGAGTCATGATGGATACTTTGATCAAGAGTTTGGTATGGAAATCATACATTTGTGGTTTGGAGTTTTGTCTCGTGATCAATGGGAGACATTTGGAAGAGCAACCAAACACAAATGGAAGCTCAAAAGCTACCTTGGGCAGCTGGTTGTCAACCAAAATGAACTCTGAACTAACTTTAAAAAAGCCTCTTCCTGTGTATATATACACTAGCACATCCACTAATACAAACTAACGTATGTGTAAACTTCCTTGTTTCTCTGTAATTCAAAAATCGTAATACCAACTGTAGCAAACATTATTCTATTAGTGATGTATTATGTTCACTGACAGCCAAATTTCTCGCGTAGTTTGCATCATTGTGTAATATATACATACATGCTACTGTCTTCAAGTAGCTAAATACTCTGCATGTTCACTATTATTGGTTATTGAATTTCTAGATAGACAAAGATGTTTGTATGTACGTTGTTGTGTGAATGTATGTGTTGTTGTGTATACATTCTGGAATTATTTTTGTTTCTACACTGTAATTATTGCTACCATGCAGAACATTATTGTTAGTAGTACAAATTATTTTAATCTTATTGATTTGTATCTGTCTGTGACTGCCCACTGGGTCGTAATAATATTGTGATATAATACCATGATACAAGGTCATAATACATATATATTTTATAATTATGGATATTTAACCAATAATATAATAACAAGTAAAGAAAACAACATTGGAAATGTATGACATGTACACAGGAATGGCTATACAGTCAAACCTCCGAAGAGAGGACACTTTGGGACAGCGTCCTTTGTCCTTTCTTCGGAGGTTGTCCTCTTCTCGGAGGTTGTCTAATATTTGCCTTGTATACACTCTTATTATGATTTAATTGTCTTCAAACTGTTCTATGTGACTTCTTACTACAATATATGCAGAGAATCATGGTTAAGTTTGTGAGAGAGCTGTGGCCAGAATAAATGAATCGACTTAACTAGCTATATGAGCTATTAATTCATTTGAGTAACTACAATACTCATGAAGAGTATTGATTTGAGTTACAGTTTTTCAGAGCAACAAGTTGATCCATTGAGCCTCCAATTGACAAGGCTTACATGTCCAAAAAAAGGTTCATAATCATGATGACTGAGGCTCACTAGTCATCTGGACTGCATGGTGTAGTTTTCTTTGACAAGGACTTACTACAGGCATTAACTAAACTTTAAACAGCATCTATATTCTACTATCTACAGTGGCGGATCTAGGATTTTATATAGGGGGGATCTAACCAATGCGCGCGCGGAGCGCGCGGAAAATTTTGGGTAACCACGCCCACTTCCGGTTTGAAAATCCGCCCCTTTTGCGTGCGTGCAACTAAAATTTTGCTAGATCAGGGCCTGAATGGCGAAAAAACGACAAGACACAGACAGAAACTCTACTATCTTCCACAAAAAACTGATATTCAGTAAAATTTGGAATTATTTTTCTTTTTTCAAATTGAAAGGGGGGATCTTTGACGCTACTTTTTCATCTGTGTAGCTGTGCAGCTATATGGGTTTCCAGCTGAAAGGGGGGATCCATGGATCCCTTGGATCTCCCCCTAAATCCGCCACTGATCTATGGTTAAACTTCAGCAACCATCAAGGACAGCTTGACAACTCGCGCTCTCAAGCTAGAGCGCTCAGATCAGTAGCTGAAGTTTTAATTTACTTTGTTATAGTGAATGCGTTTTATTAGAACAAATTTTGGGAGGAGCTGCTACAGATCTAGGTGTGGTTTCCGGAGTGTCCGCTATTTGGAGGTAAGAACACGTTGAAAGAACGCTTTGGGATTAAAGATAGTGTCCGCTGTCCGGAGTTTAGAGGTGGTCGCTTCTCGGAGGTTGCTAATGTACTATAAGTATGGCATTTTCAATCCGTGACTAGAACTTTGTCCGCTCTAGGGAGTGTGTCCGCTTCTCAGACTGTCCGCTCTGAGAGGTTTTACTGTAGATACGTAATTAAAAGAAATGCAAACTATATAATAGATGGAATGACTGTTAGCTTGAGTAAATTAAAGCCTCTTCTGTGGGCTGCATGTGTGATACTAGTATACACTGTACTCTGTTCAGGTTGTTTTTTTTTTTTTTGCCGTATACGTGTTGAGTCCCTCATCGTTGCCCACTGTCACAGGAAGAATTCTGTACACATTAATTCTATTCCATCTAAGTTGTTTGGTTTCTTATTATGAGCTAGTTTATTATTATAATAATATTGTAATAACAGTTTTCCTATTTAGCTATTTCCAATACCAATAATCAGTTACTATTGTCAAAATATTGCACATCATGTTTAATAATAAATACACAACTACAAAAATAATGCAACATGCAGTATAAAAATCACACGTCATAAATATGCCTATTATATGGAGGTAAAGAAACTTCAAGGTATTCCAAATCAAAATCAACAGTTGATAGAGTGACTCTCATGTTGTCTGGAATGACACAGCAATCACCAGCAGTCACTGTCTCATCTCTGTCACTGCCAAGAGAAGATAGGGCTGCTTCTCCTTTTAAAATGAAAAGAAACAAGAACTCTCCATTATGGTAATAGTCATGTGAACCTCTAATAGTGTCATGTGATCCATTCTGTAGCTCTCGTGATCCATTTTGTAGCTCATGTGACCCATTCTGTAGATCATGTGATCCACCGCCATTTTGTAGCTCGTGCAATCCATTTTGTGCTGACATCAAACGTACTACTCTTACACCAGCTAGTCCATTCGTAGCATGATCAATTCCCAAATCACGATACTCCAATCCAGACTTCTTAAACACACACCATTTTGCTCTCCTTGCATCGTGATACACAAAACATTGCCCACTGAATTTCTGTTGGCGATCAACTCTTCCATTAGGTAACTCCATATTATGTTCAGCATACGTAACGATTTCAGCCGGGCAACCGATTTCAATCACTTCTAGTCCTTTTGATGATTCCAGCACACGATGACGTATTTCAGGTGGTTGTAGGAGACAGTCTCCTTCTCGTACCAATATAGGATTACCTTGATCTTCATACGCCACTCGCACCCAACCTTTGTAGCAATAAATCATTTGAAATCGAACCTTATGGTAGTGCACGTAGTCTGGCACATCTCCACCATTTTCTATTCTTATGTGAGAAGCTACGAATCGTCCTCCTAGTCTGTCAGGTATCAGGTCACGATATTGCATTCCAGCACGACCTGACAGCCAGCCCACACTCTTAGCTGGCATTCTTTGGAGCTGGAATGAAGGTTTTAATGGTGGTATGTAGAGGGGGGCGGAAACATCAATTAATTGAATGCAGCTGCCATTGGGAGCGATTAGTTCGGTAGTAGCGGCATCAGTGGGAAGAGATTTGCAATTCAGACAAACTTTGGTTGGTGTTTGGGGTACCTGTGGGCTGTATTCGAGGCGTAACCGCACTCCATGTCCACTGATGACGGCTACGGTGGGCGTTTCTGCTGGGTAGATGAGCTCCAGACGAAATCCAAGCCGATCGGTAAAGAATTCGAGTGTTTCGTTCAGTTTGGGTCCACAAGGAAGAACTACTTCAGCTGATTCTACACTCTTGGCTTCCATAGTTTAACGTTTACACAGAAATGTATCACATGACGATTAAATTGTTACAATTTGTTCTCATTGACGATCTTTTCCATAGAAATCCATGTGCCCGATTTCTACGCATGCGCAATGAGGTCGAGTAACGAAAGGTACCTTTTCTAAATAAAGCGCATCATTCTGGCTGACACACAGACACACCATGTCCATCTCTTCGCTATTTGATGTGGCGCTACAAGCAGTGATGAGAGAGTTCACACATCATGAGCCCGAGTTGAAGTACCTTCCCTCTAACGTTAAGACGAAGATTGCGCGGAGCATGGCCAAGAGAGGTCTGTTGAACGACAACAACATGAAACTGGTGAGGAGATCATATTATCTGATAAAGTGCTTCATTTACATGTTCATTTTACAGCTATTCTCTACTCCAATGCTAGTGAATTCAAATAGCTTAGTGCTAAGAGCATTTGACTAGAATTTGAAAGACCTGGCAGGCTGCACTAGATTCGAATCCCAGTTAGATCATGCTGATCTCAAGATCTTTTCCATTAAACTTTCATGTGTCTAGTAGCAAATGATTTAATAGATGATGCATAGCTAGAGTCCCTCAATATGAGAATTTGATAATTGTATAACTTTACTATAAAATTATGGACAGAAAACGTACAATTGAAGTCAATATAATAGACTTGTTCACTGAGGCAGCTACCAGTTTCCATATGCATACAAATTCGTCTACCTACCAAACTTTAATGCACACAAACCTCCTTTCTGGAGTTGATTTGATCTTGAGAGAGTTAATCTCAAAGGGAAGGTACCCAATTTACTTTTTCATGCTATGTCTTGTGTTATTCCCTCTAGGTTCTTCATGATGGTATTACTGATCTTGATCTCAGTGAGTGCAGTATCTCTTCGCACACTCTCTCCATTGTTGCTGCCTTTTGTCCCAGGATGAGACGATTAGACCTTGGCGCTCCTCAATTAGAATGCAGATATGACATATCCTCCAAAGGTAGTAACCATGTAGATAGGTTAACTATAATACAGGATATATAGTGTAATAATAAACTAATCTAGTCTACGCTGGCTTCTTTGCATGATAAATTGTGGGGAAAATAATTTTTCTCAGTAGAACCAAAGCTTTTGAAATAAGCCTCATTCCTAGGCCTTCCTTGGCGTGTGTTTTATATTTTGCAAGTTGCAAAGTTTCTTTTCTCCTCACACATATTTATCTAGAAGGCCTGGGTACGAGGCTATTTTTGAAGTACTTTTGTTCTTGCAATTCAGTGAATATGATAATTCTATCTTCACTTTATCACGTATTATACATACCATCCCACTGTCACACTCTCACTCCATCACACCCTCACAGCCTTCTCCCATCTCTTCTCTCACATCCCACGTCTCCAAATCCTCTCCCTCCAACGTTGTACCCTCGTGGACAACTCTGCAGTCACCTCCCTGGTGCGGCACTGCCCCATGTTGGTCTCCCTCTCGTTGTCAGGGTGTCATATGATCTCAGATCACAGTCTGGTTGCTATCGGTTACCACTCTCGGTACTTACAAGTATTGGATCTGTGTAAAACCAAGGTAGGTGAATAGGAATGTATTGTTTAGCTAGCCTCGTACCCAGGCCACTCCCTCTGTTTAGTGTTTTTATGAGAAAGTGGCCTGGGTATGAGGCTATTGTTTAGTGGAGAGATAGATGTGATGTTAGGTTATTGTTTAGTTACCTAGCTCCTACTTTTTTTCATTAGCTAATTTCATTTGGGTGACCTTTTGCACTTGTACTTTTACTATTAAAGTTCAATTGATGTTGTTTGTGTAGACTTCCAGTGAAGGTTTGATGGCAATAGCAAATGGAGTCTGTGCTAAAGTTATTAAGGTAATTGAATTGGCGATACTATTGTAATGGTACTATAAAGTGATCTCTCTCTCTCTCTCTCTCTCTCTCTCTCTCTCTCTCTCTCTCTCTCTCTCTCTCATCCACAGGAACTAAACATCAGTCATTGTCTGAATGTGACGGATGAAGGTATTCAATCTCTGGTGACCAACTGTCCTCGTCTCTCCATCCTGGTATTTCACGGCTGTCCTCTACTCACTAACTCATCAAGAGAAGCAATCAGTAACACTTCTTTAAAACAATTGACGTGGACCATCTACTAGGTGTACTGTACATGTGCGCTGTCAATGCTGGTTACATTGTTTTATCTCATGTGTTTGTTTGTATACCTCTCACTCTTAGTGACATAGTCATTTTATAACAAAATCATAATAATATTGAAACAGCATCTCTTGTTAGCAATACTACGACTAATAATGTTATTAGCATAATTATTGATTACTATTATAAAAATTAATTTTATAATTCTAGCTCTCAATGCTAACTATGAAAATCCAAAATACATGATTATCTCTGCATATATAGTTCTAAATTTATCAGCAATTGTCTTAAGACCACAAAAACTTATAATTTTTACCCATGCCATCTAACTCGGGTTTTCCCCCATCCGCCCTATTGTGTTCGACATTATCCCACTTGACTCCATCAGGTGCAGTGGACACGTCACCAACCACAAACAATATGGTGAAGAGACCTTGCGGTGGTAAACCAGCCTGGTAGATCTCATGTCCTGTCACTTTACCAGCAAGACTACTTTGATCTTCCTTCCAGAAAAGCAGAGGATTGTCTTTCAATTCAACTCGAACTAGTTTTTCATCGCAAATTCTTTTCGCGTTTGCATTGGAATTCTTTACAAGAACAAAACGAACAAACTTGTTGCCCCTGTTCATCTTGTAGGAAAGTTCAAAATACATCGACCACTCACTCATATCTGTCACAATGGAGTCAATCGGAACCAACACACGTTTTGGACCATAAGGAGATTTGTTGGGTAGATCACCACGAAAGAGAGAGGCTGTGAAGTAAACTCCATTGATACCTTTGTCTTTGAGAGGACCAAATGCAGGTGGAAATCCTTTGAGGGATTTAGAATCTTTTATCTTCTTCATGTATTCCTCACTGGTGCAATGAGAGAAGTATCCAATGTCTTTTGCTTTCCTTTTGTCACAGTCTACAAGAGTGGACTTGTGTTCCGTCCACCATGATTGTAGATCAGCTTGGGTTAGTTTTGAAAGGTCTTTCTCATCAACAGACAACTTGGATACTCCCTCTGTGATGGCACTGACTCCTGCACTTGCTCCTGACATTGTTTGAAAGTATATAAAGTATCCTCTTGACAAAGTATTGCTTACACAACTTTATATTTTGAGAGCAGGTTGATACACAAACAAGTTAATATAGTGGCACAGTGGGCAAAAAATGGCTCAAATCTCCTGTTACACAACCATGTCGTTGTACTGCATTACCACAGGGAGAATACCTGGGGAAATTTTGACACTATACTCCATAACCACAGGGAGAATACCTGGGGAAATTTTGACAGCTGTGATACCCTATTCTCCCTGTGGTAACAGTACAACAACATGGTTGTGTACATACTACTTCAGCTATACATGTGTGTAGCTAAGAAAACAGTCATTATTATCTCATCAATAATTGTGTAATTAATTTTGTGTATGTCCATGCAAGAAAATAAAAACTTGCATAGATTGTAATCTGCAAAACAAAAAATTGCTCTTCATGAAATTTGGATTGACTCCAAATCATGCCAAATCAATTTTTTGGGGATCGATAAAACCATCCAACATGACTGCATGGCACATGGGTGTAAACACTGCAATCGCAGCAAAATAGAAACACACACACACACACACATACACACACACACACATACACACACACATGCACACACACATGCACACACACACAC
>CAXIPT010000004.1:2854705-2866150 GCA_964030475.1 Tethya wilhelma | reverse complement strand
GTGTGTGTGTGTGTGTGTGAGGGATATTCTTTGATGTTGTCGTGAATTAAATACTTGATCATTTCACCATTCTTTTGATTACAGCTGTTCAATAACGATACTAGGTCAACCTCTCTACAATAAATAGACATAAGCTTACAAGAGTTTTATCATTGTTCTTAAGAATTCACATTGCATGTCAATTATTTTTGAAAGGTACGTAAAAATTGTTATACAAGATCTATATAGCTATAATATATAGGTCAGTGTTCTTAGTTGGTGTATATAACTATATGCTATTATTATGGCCTGCCCGCCGGGTCACTTTATATGTATATCTACATTCACACTTAGCCCCCTAGTACTGGCACTGGTCTCCTGGCCCCTTTAATTCAGTTTTTATAAATTGTGAGGATTAATAATAATTATTTCTTTCTCGTGAGCATAATAATTATTATTGGAATCTATAATAATTATTATGGAAAAAAAATCTCTCGTAAGTATGAAGGCATATAAAAATGATATAAAAGAATGTTAACATAAAACTAATTTCAATGAAGAGAAATTTTGTACGCAGCATGACTGACTGATGAAGTTATGGTAGACTTATTTTGGATGCATCAACTATACACTTGATAAACATGGCGTCGTCAACAACATAACCGCCATCATTCAGGACAGTGTAGAGAGATGCAAACTTTTGGTATCCACTGGCAATGTTCATCTCAGTGAGCGGTCTCTGGAAAGAGATACTATCGGGTATAGGCTTGAAAGTCTGCACAATGTGTTTTTGGTGGGTTTGATCAATCAGGATAAATGAAACCTTGTGTTCAAAGGGCCACTTGAGCTTTGCATCATACTCTCCCTTCATCAAGACAATGTACAGTGAAATATATGTTTCATGTTCCACACCATCTTCATTGAAGTACACACGCATACACATCTTGTAGCCATAGCGATCTGTGTAAAATGGTGGACTCTGGATTGTGCTTCGACACAAGCCTTGTGAAAGCTTGGAAATCTTCCACATGAATGTACCATTGAATGTGCTCTGTGAGAACTCTTCCAATGACAACTGCCTAAGTTCCATGGCATCTTCATTTCCAAAATTACATGCAATGCCATGGGGTTGAAACATCTCAATCTGTAACTTCAGTGTTTTGTTTTCATCTTGTTGGCGACTTACTTCTTCTTCCAGGTGACTGTTTTTTTTTTCTAAGCGACCTACTTCTTCTTCTAAATCTTTCTTTTGAGCATCACTGCTGATTGGTATAGCATCTTGAAATAGATCAGCAGGGGTAAGTTCTGATCTTTGATCATGCACATCATGTTCTGGAAGGGTGAAGTCAAATGCATGGATGAATGTTCTCAACCTCACATTTAATTGGTGCTGGTGTCAGAGATTTCAATTTGTTTACCAGTTTATCTACTAGTTGAATTTCTTGGCATAGGTTTTTAGGACAAATATTGGCTTGCAGAGTTCTAAGAAAATGCTGAAGACGGCCAATACTATCTGGAACATTCCAGTCGACTCTTTTAAATACAAATTGGAGAAAATCACAGTAATCCTCTTTGCTGATCATGCCACGAGCTCGAGATTGTTCGTCACGGTAAGCCTGCAGATCATCTTCTAGAGAAAAGCTAGCTGCTAATTTTACTTTGTCAAAGCAAATGTGTTGCCCGATCCTCTCTGGAATGTTCAGCATTGCTCTTTGAAGCTGATCTATTTGAAAATGATTACCACACCGAAAATGCTGCTGGTTGTTTTCTGGTATGTTAGGTAAAACATCAACCACTAGTTGCTCAGGTGGGACATTCATGAGCCTGATTGCCGGCATAGTGCTCGCCTGATCATCATAACCAACTCTATCTTGATCCTGTTCAACAATACGTGTGACTAAGAATGGTTGCAAATATTGTGTTTTATACTTCTCAAGTGAAGGTATGCATTCATTAGCAAAGGTTTGAACCATGACATCAAGAATTTTTAGATGATAGAATGGCATGTATCCCTTTACACGAATGAATGTGAAGAAATCATCTACACTAGTAATCAGCATCCCATCATGATCATGACTATCCCAGTTGATGTACATGTCAAGCTTCGACAAAACATCATTCACCGTAACACCATTACTCACAATTTGATTTCTGATCTTACAAACAAGATTAGAAAACTGGGTCCGCACAGCTTCGAGACTCATGGGTCCACTATAAATTAGAAAAATAAATAACTTGATGAGATTTTTAAAAAAATCAATTATATATTTATAAAAGATAATAATTATAACGTAGAAATACCTGATAGGCCTACGCTGCCTTTCCGACACACCGCACAACATGTTACTGAGTTCACTTTGCATGGTGGATATGCCAAATCATTGATCAGTGCAGTGTTGCCAGTGGAGCTATTAAAACGATCTCAGTCTAATTTTAATTGGCCGGCATGGATAAATTTTTATGCATGCTTGCATTATTATTATCAAGGTTCAGCTAGGGGCGCGCGCGTATGGCAAGCCAAGTGTTCTACCAGGGAAAGAACCAGGGACTGGACTTGCAGACGCGTACGTACACTAGTATATACTATGGTACAGTAGTACTAGTGTACTAGATCAACGTCATACCTAGCTACCTCATCAATTCATTGATCAATTCAGTAAACATAATTCAGTATAGGCCGGCGGCCGGCTATAGGGGAGATAACCTGGGAATATCCCCTCATTGTCCGCAGCGGATCAGAGGTCAAAGAGAGTGGGACGGAACCTGGGACTATCCTCTGTGTAGGGGACTTTGAATTTAATCAGTACACAGCACTGAGCCCGGGCCCCTAGCCAGACTACCCTGCCCCTAGGCCCTAGCCCTTGGAATTCCGGAAGTGAGTCACAAGTAAAAATCTTTGATTTGACAGGATGATAAAGTCAGTTGTTTGAGTCTACGTACCATGGAACAGCATTTGAGAGTGCTTTGTAGAAATCAGCCCCTGACAGTGAGAAACGACAAGAAATATTTAGCTGAGTTGAAAACTCAGTTAGGTTGTATTGTAGGAAGTGTGGCACAGGCCATGGAATCCATTGAGGAAAAGAAATGCAACGCAACAACTAATAGAACACCAGTATATAGCGTTGTTCTCTATCAACTTCATCACTCCAGGAAAATATCGGTGTTTCATACACAACTATTGGAAGACATGATGCAGAAATTGAAACTTGATCACTGTCAAAAACAAATACAGAATTACTACAGCAAATATCTTATACCATATGTAATGAGTTGTGAAGATACTGAGAAGCAGCAAACCCTGGATCAAAACAGAAGTGGCAACAACAAGAAAGTGAAGGCTTTCAACCTTGGTGAAGAATGGAACAGGCTGCCAGATGAGACATGTAAAGAAAGTGCAAAGGCAAAAATAGCATTACTACTTGGCAGAGATTCTGATCATGTGTACATACATGGTGGTGAGAAAACGCAGAATAATCTTGGTCCTGGAGCAACACCATACAATAAAGATCAGCAAGTCAGTTCCTAGATCAAACGGTAGTATAGCACAGCCAGAAATAAATATCAGGAGCAATAAGTTTGCCAGAGTAGCTACATTATAACCCATAATAATTGTCATGATTTTCAATAATATTTTATTATAATAACTTCATGCTGGGGCGTTCAGGTGGGCGTAATAACTATTACTATACGAACAATTATGCTGAGTCAGCACAAAAAGTACGTGTCGACTGGAATTTGCAGCTGGCGGCTATAGTACAGCCCACACAAAAAGATCAAAGAATGCAAAATTATATACAGTATACATTAATATGACTGCAAAAAAGTTCAGGAATAAAATGGGAAAAAAATTAATAATAATTATTACAGAACTGTTTAACAGCTTAGATGCACGAAAAATCATTTTATTACAATCTATTGACATATATAATTAATTAATTAATCTATGATGAACCATTTACATGTAGACAAAAATATCTTTGTAGTATCCATTATGTTGCCTTCTATCCAAATGTTTTGCTTCTGCTGAACAGGACAGTCCAAAACAGCCGTACCGTTCAGAGGCTCCTACATGCAGTGGATAAAAGTATATAAGTTTGAAATAGAGTGGGTGCAATTATGTAAAATGAGTCACTTTCGTATGGCAAAAATGTACAGAGCAATACGGAAAAACAAGCAGCTGTCATTTACTTTCGTATGGCAAAAATAACTATTTCTAGTATCACTTCAAAACACTTCCGGTTTTGATGATGTTGATTGCACTCACTCTATAGTTAGGACTAAAAATTTTATAATAGTAAGATAAACTATGACAAACTCACCTGCTGAAGTGGCGTACTTTTCAAATTTGGACTCAGTCATACTCAAGAAATGTATAATCTGACAGAGTGATATTTAGCAACATACACAACCTTCCGGCTTCGGGGTATACTGTATAGCTGAAAATATTGATGGTCCAAAAATTTTACTGTTTACTCTGCAGAATAACGTAAATAATGACGGATTTAAATTTAATAATTAGTGCGTGCACATAGTACATGTATATATGGCAGCCAAAATATTGGCAGATTTCAATTTGACAATTTGGACTTTGACTGTCAAACCGTTTCAAATTAAATCTTCCAGTCAATATATCCTGCCATACGATAATAATACACTGTAATAATACACACTGTCTATACAATACTATATTTATTGTATCCAAGTAATAACTTATAGTCTATTGTTGCATGTTGAAATATGCATGGGCGCCACGTAGATACTTAGCCAAGGTCACGCACGTAAAAACACAAGTGATTGAACCAAAGGTATTAACTCTGCCCAAGCATTTAGCATAGCTAGGTGCAGCTAGCTAGCACAAGCTTGGGCATGTAGCTAAGATGGCCGCTCGAGCGATTGCTCGGACTGAAATTCCTGTTATAGCTCAGAAACTATAAGCTTTTAGCTTCTGAAAATATAACTTTCTTTTAGATAAATACCACTACTCTTTACTGTGTAGTACTCTTCCCACTAGTAATACAATATGCATATAAACTACTGTTGCTAACAAACACACACACAAATTATAGTTGCCTGACCCTTAAGTGGGGGGGGGGGTACTCAATGCATAGTTGAGTGCCGCACACTTAAGGGCATGCAACAATTTTGTTCGTCATTGACCCCCATGACCCCTGGCTACTTACTCCATTGTCACCTCCCCCCAGCCAGTAACCAGCAATTAACTTATAAAAACTTTGGTTGCTATAGGCAATGGCAAACGCACACACACAATGACTTAGTGACTGGTGTAGGCTCAGTATGTAAATCAGGTAGTTACAGAGCGCACCAAGATTAGCCTCGTTCCCAGGCTTTTTCTCTCCACTCATATATGCATACACAGACCATACCCAGAACCACATCAACATATGGATACACAAGCAGAGAGAAAAAGCCTGGGAATGAGGCTACGCAAAGATTAGAACAGTGTACTAAGCTCTATCAACAGGCTTCAAACAATACTAGAAGAAATGACCCTTAAATTATATATATAGCTATTCAAAGAAATCAAACTAGGTGAATTTGTACACTTTCAGTGTATCCACAAGAGCCATAGGGTGTCTCGAACAGTGTATTCTTTGCATAATACACCAGTGGTTTCTTCAACCCTCCACGGTGCTCCAATGTAGTAACCATATGATTATCCAAACTTTGTCCAGTCATTGTTCTGACGAAACTCTGGCAACAGCTGCTCAGGTCCATTAACAAATATAGTGAGATTCTTTTCAATAACAACCTATTTATGTAGTATGTGTGTGTATGTGTGTGTGTGTGCATAGAATAAAACTAAAATATTGTACAATAATAGCTAAAACAAGTTGATCTTTCTTAACATGGATTGAAAGCAACCACAATGCAGTACAGCTTAGCAAAATGCTTCCATATATAGAGACAACATGCACCTACCTGACAATATGACTTCTTTTCAGTTCCATCTTGACCTTTTTGACCTCCAAACCCAATTAGGAATTCATCAGTACCAGGCTTACCTAAAGTGTAAGGAGAAACAAATAGTGTATTGACCTAAAGCATTGTGTGACTCCTAGCTTTGAATCAAGAGCTTCTAAATCACTCTGCCATTTCGTTTGAAGATGGTTTGGAATTATCTACAATTGTATGCAATTTTTGACAATAGTTTGACATATGAGGGCAGAGAGATGCTTGACTATATTAGTTACTAACCTTGAGGAACTCTTCACTCTTTGGTTTCCTCAGAGGTGGGGGGAAGTCAGAGAGACTGGGAGAAGACAGACACTCTTTAATCAACTCATCTAGTTCACTTTTGTCCTCCAATTGCTGCAAATCATCTTGCCCACCAATAAGACGATCATTGAAGAAAATCTCAGGAACACTTGTCTTGCCTGTGACAGTACACATGTAGTGTGTGTGCATGTGATAGAAGATTGTGCACACTATAATACTACAAATGTTATCATACCACTCTACTATAGAAAAGTGTTTGATCACCAGATTTGCAAGATTGGTGATTGATTTTGTGCATCATCTCACCATTGGTGATGAGGTAGAGCAGTTGTCTCCATTCTGGAGTTCTGGTCAGAGAAATTTCTTCAAATTCTACTCCCTTTGATCTCAGTAGCTCTTTGGCTTTCTTGCAATAAGGACAACTGTCCAGGGAAAACTTTCCCATGCTTGGGTCGGTAAGGGGTCGATCATTAATAAGCTGCTGTCTAATTATACAAACAGTTACTTATTTCGCTGAGTCAGCATAAAAATTTTAAAACTGCTGCAGCAATGGGAAAGATCACAGTGTTTTCACTGGACACTTGTCCTTATTGCAAGAGAGCCAAAGAGCTTCTGAGATCAAAAGGAGTGGATTTTGAAGAGATTTCTCTGACTAAGACTCCAGAATGGAGACAACTGCTCTACCTCATCACCAATGGTAAGAAATGCATGATTCATCATGACTGAGACATCATAGTATTATAAATTTATCTATAATTATAAATTTATCTATAATTATATGATATTGAAATAATAATTCAGATATTTCTACAAACTTTGTCTATAAGATGATAGTAGCTATGGAAATACCACATTTATAATTTATAATGATATTTTTTGTTGCGTACTGCTATTCTGTTCACAGGCAAGACAAGTGTTCCTGAGATTTTCTTCAATGATCGTCTTATTGGTGGACAAGATGATTTGCAGCAATTGGAGGACAAAGGTCAACTAGATGAGTTGATTAAAGAGTGTCTGTCTTCTCCCATTCTCTCTGACTTCCCCCCACCTCTGAGGAAACCAAAGAGTGAAGAGTTCCTCAAGGTTAGCAACAGATAGCCATCTCCTTACTTCATCATTTGACAAACAATTGTATTGAAAATGCAGATAATTCCAGCCCACCTTCAGAGGAAATGGCAGAGTGATTTAGAAGCTCTGAATCTAAGGCTTGGAGGAACCACTGATAGTCCAATATCCAAGTTGCTAATAATGTTGGAAACACCTGAAGAAATGATTGTCCTATGTACTGCAGGTATGTACGGGTGCACGTGACCACTGGTGTGTAAAGGAATTTAACCTCATTACTTTCTCCTATATACAATAACCACTTCTTATAAACTAAACTTTAGTGGCAGTGGCAACAACTTCCTGCATAGTTTAGCTGAGATTGAGCACAAAATTTCCACACCAATAAATAAGACGGTAGAAAGTGGCTCAGCCTTGTAGTAGTCCATCAAACTAGACCCCCTGTGGCATATCAGGGGGAGGCAAAAAGGGTCTAGCCTTGTAGCTACACTAACACACATCATTTATGTAACTTAATTTGCATAATATTATAGACTCATCCCATTTGTGACAAAGTATAATTATCTCAAACTATCAAGTTGATTATTCATAATATTAATTCACTCACACTTGCACACACAGGAGGTCAAGGTTCAAAAGAACGTCCAGTTGGAAGTGGATATGCAAAAGGGACTGAAGGCAGTGAGCACAAACTATACTGTCAGGTTGCTATAGAAACGAGGGAGACCCTATTCATTGATGATCCAACCAAAGTGCCTGGACTTGAGAAGAACGAGGACTGGATTAAGTGGGGTTATGGTTTCTATATTGGTGCACCATGGACTGTGGGTCAAACAACTGGTATGTTAGGTAAAGTCTCGATCGTGGGGAGAGATCTCTTCAGGATCAGGATTTTACGGTTTAAAATTCTTGATTTCTTGATGGAGTATAGTGCTATAGCTACTGTTGTTGATCAATGAGTCAACATGCAATATCAAAATACTGAGTTGATTTCACCATTCTTGGTTGCAGCTGTTCTCAATAGTAATGCAAGCTGTAGGACAACCTCTCTATTATAAACAAACGAGTGTTGTTTTTACCAATTTTTCTAAGAATTTGCACTGCATGTCTCATTGTTTATCAGTAAAGTTTTTTACTCTGTGCAGGTACTGTAGTTGCATCTGATAACAAGCCTGGGATTCTTAAACCAGAACACAAGCCCATCATTGAAGAACTCAGAGACAGCATTGAAAGAGAACTCACAGAATATAGAACTAGTTTATTTTCAACATAATAAATTTTGTGAAAATATTATGAATGGTAAAATGGCCCACATGGGCGAAAACAAGATCTAGGTCCATGGGCGTTTATATTGCAAAGGAAGCAGGCACGCCCATCAAACTGAACACTCAGCAATCAGCTCTTTCACTGTCATGGGAAAGATCACAGTGTTTTCACTGGACACTTGTCCTTATTGCAAGAAAGCCAAAGAGCTACTGAGATCAAAGGGAGTAGAATTTGAAGAGATTTCTCTTACCAAAACTCCAGAATGGAGGCAACTGCTCTACCTCATCACCAATGGTAAGAAATACAGCTAGATCCATGAACTTTAATAGTTACTAGTACACATAGACAAATGATAACCTCCATTGTACACTGTTCACAGGCAAGACAAGTGTTCCTGAAATTTTCTTTAATGATCGTCTTATTGGTGGGCAAGATGATTTGCAGCAATTGGAGGACAAAGGTGAACTAGATGAGTTGATCAAAGAGTGTCTGTCTTCTCCCAGTCTCTCTGACTTCCCTCCACCTCTGAGAAAACCAAAGAGTGAAGAGTTCCTTAAGGTTAGCAACTAACAGTCTTCTCCCTGCTCTCATATGACAAATTGGATTAATATTGCATACGTATACAGATAATTCCAGCCCAGCTTTTAGAGAAATGGCAAAGCGATTTAGAAGCTATCGATTCAAAGCTGGGAGGAACCACTGATAGTCCAATATCCAGTCTCCTCATCATGTTAGGCACTCCAGAGGAAATGGTGGTCTTGTGTACTGCTGGTAAGCATTGTGTTTGGACTCTCAAAACAAAGATTCGTACTTTGTTGGACAACTATTGATTTTGTCCTTTGTAAAGACATTGTCATTTTTTCAGATATTTTTGCACTTTACTATAATAACTCAATTCCTGGCTATATACACCCATTTAACACATCCCTTATTCACAGGTCCAGGTAAAGAGATCTACGCAAAAGGTGCTGGAGGTGAAAAAGGTCACGATGGTAGCGAAGAGAAGCTATACTGTCAGGTTGCTATAGAGAAGAGGGAGACCCTATTCATTGACGATCCAACCAAAGTGCCCGGACTTGAAAAGAATGAAGACTGGGTAAAATTTGGCTATGGTTACTATGTTGGTGCACCATGGACTGTGGGTCAGACAACTGGTAAGATTAAGCTTCGGCGTGTTCCATATTCTTCAAATGTTCACAACTACTTATGATTTCTATTGTCATTTGTCCATTTGTCCATGATATTGTAGGTACTGTGGTTGCTATGGAGAAAAGGCCCGGGATTCTTAAACCAGAACATAAGTCCATCATTGAGGAGCTCAGAGATAATCTTGAAAGAGAACTAACAGAATATAGAGCTAGCCAGTGAGAGACTTGCTGAAAATGAAGTTGAGCACCTAAGTTTTCACAGAATCTGATAGTGTATGGATATGTGTTAGGTTAAATCGTGTGTGTGTTTGTCTTTGTGAAGGTCATCTTGTATAAATTATACTGGAGAATACCTCACTAATACTTATTTTAAGTGTTACTGTGTGTCTATAATTATCAATATTAACATACAACTTGAACTTACCTTGGCTTGGGCTATTATAGGATAATTGGCAAGATTGCAAATTCTGCGCATGCGTAATCTAAAACGTGGGTGAATTTTCGCGCCAACAACGCGGCAATTTTTAGGGGGCGTGTAGGAGTTGTCCCGCCTACGTCATGTGCTATTCATATGACTTGTACTTTTTGTAGCTAGCTGTGTGTGTTGTTGTGCATATTGAAAACCCAATGGTGTGTTAGCTGTGGTATCAACAATGCAGGATCAATCTTCAGCGCCGGATATCCGTGTCAGCTCGGGATCCGCTGGCAACAGAGACCGCGAAGACAGAAACACTTGGCTATCTCCTACTCATTCGGTCAAGATGGCTAGTGCTAGTGATAGACCGGAGGCAATTCCTCAGAGATACAGGTAAGCTACTCATACCTTCTTAGTGTGTGTGTTTGCTTGTGTCTCTGTGTGTGTGTGTGTGTGTGTGGAGAGTGCTAAAGCAACAACATAGATAGGTCTTTATATTTGATAATCACATTAAAATGGATTTGAATCCCCCTGAGGGCTTGTCCTACTCTACTCTGATTGAGAAAAGAAATATGAGATAGCTAAGCTTCTAAAATGACCGATAATGGGTCTTTGAGACCTACAGACCTCTCCAAGTGGTCGTGCATCAACCACCAAAGGTGCATTGGTTTGAATTAGTACTCCTTATCACCTGGACTTCACTGAAATCTTTTAAAAGAAAAACTCCCACAATTTCTGATTTTAGTTTCAACTCCACCGTCACCACTTTTAGACCTGATGTTGAGCATTTGCAAGTGACAGCAGCTTGATCGTTGTGAGACTGTAAGGGGTTTTTTTTTGAAGCAACCTTTCTCTCTTTCTCTCAAAAAAAGTGATTTGTAGCTGTCATATTATTATTATCTATGGTCATATCAGTCGGTATTACAATTCATGTAATCACATCTGAAAGTATTCTATATAATTGCATGGAGGAGTATGGGTCATTGATGTTCAGGTGTATAATGGTCTTCTGTGTTAATTTTAGTAGCTACCGTCTCTTGAAATACCATCAATTGGAAGTTGTTGTAGAGTTATCAAAAGCAACATGTGTTCCTCAATATACACACTCCTACACCTACACACTTGCACACAGAGTCTATACTGTACCTACTTTTAGGGTACACTGTGGTGTGTTGTATTTGAGCACATCTGCTATATCGTATATACAGTCTTGCCGACGTCATTTGCAAATGCTCAGAAGTAAACATGTTTACGAATCTCTCTCTCTCTCTCTCTCTCTCTCTCTCTCTCTCTCTCTCTCTCTCTCTCTCTCTCTCTCTCTCTCTCTCTCTCTCT
>CAXIPT010000004.1:2814096-2854169 GCA_964030475.1 Tethya wilhelma | reverse complement strand
CACACACACACACACACACACACACACACACACACACACACACACACACACACACACACACACACACACACACAATATTTTTAAGTTTTCTCACTGGCTAGCTCTATGTTCTGTTAGTTCTCTTTCAAGGTTATCTCTGAGCTCTCCAATGATGGATTTGTGTTCTTGTTTAAGAATTCCAGGCTTTTTCTCCATAGCAACCACAGTACCTATGTAGGCAGAATAGAACTCACTATCAGTCATAAGGTACTAACAAGTCTTGGTATTAACAACTGGTTTTATTAAGACAAATGTACAGTAGGCTACAAACAAGGCTGGAACGGAAATGACCATTACTGAGTTACTCCACCCACTGAGCAACCAGTAACTAAGCATACTTGTACACTGTCATGTGTATACCAAGAGCTATGGAGTGTCTATAATACTGTATCCATTGGATAACGCACCAGTAGTTTCTCCAACCCTCCATGGTGCTCCAATGTAGTAGCCATATCCAAACTTTGTCCAGTCATTGTTCTGACGAAACTCTGGCAACAGCTGCTCAGGACCGTCAACAAATATAGTGAGATTCTTTTCAATAACAACCTATTACACAGATGTGTGTGTGTGTGTGTGTGTGTGTGTGTGTGTGTGTGAGTATCAATTCATAAATATTTCCCCTTCAATCATGATGGATTCGGTGTAGATTATTTTCTAACACATTCTCTCACACACACTGATAGCTGGTATCACTTCTCCATCAGTAGACATGTTGCAGAGAGTGTTTTGATATCGACAGGCGAGGATGGCTCTTATCTCCTGAGAGATTCATCATCCTCCCCAGGGGAATTCACCCTATCAGTCAGGTAATGGTCGATGTCATTATGATGTAATTGTGGTGCTACTAAAGGTATACAAGTAGCTGTTAGTATATATTGTACCTTACCATCAGATTCTGCTGTCCACGTGTTCAATGTATGTATGGTTGTACATGAGAACACAATGAAAATGAAAATGTTTCATCAACCCACAAGAAAGATTGGAATGATATATTAAATATACAATCATACACCCATATACACACATACAATTATCTATATACTAACATTTAATATTTCCAGAGCTAAGAAATCAGTGAAGCATTTCCCTGTGAGATGGGATGGCAAGGAATTCACTTTCGGCTTCGGAAAGTTTGCCAACGTCGACGAACTCCAGGCACACTTTTCCAGCAAACCAGTCATTGGAGGAGAATCAGGTAGGACTGCAGACACACATGTAGACCTTAGCTCAGTCTCTTTGCCAGCTAGATCGATGCAATGTGTGTAAAGTTAAGCTCCTAGGTCTTGGGCTGTATGTGCCTAGTGTACTGTCATTATTATGCAACTGATTGATTTGAAGCTATACTGTGACTGTTATTTTTCCCTCCTAATTTGACAAATTGTGTGCCTTTTTGGGTCATTCTGAAGTGCATGCAGCAACAGTGTTATATATAGTGTACGTGATCACCATGGGCTATATTTGTAGTATTTCTGAATATTGTAAGCATGATCATCACAACTCACACACATACACAGTTGCACGCTTGAAAAAAGAATGCAACTAGTTTGTTCGCCATTGACCCCCGTGACCCCGAGTTACGTACTCTATTGTTACCTCCACCCAGCCAGTAACCAGCAATTAGACTATAAAAACTTTGGTTGCTAGGCAGCTAGTGCACACTCACACACTCTCACACACACCCTCCCACCTGTCCAGGTGTCTTGACTCTCCTCAAGTTCCCCTACCCTCGTTGCGTCGAGGAACCAGAGACCTACGACCAGATCAGAGTCCACGCGGAGTGGGGAGCACCAGAGAGGAAGCCACAAGGAGATACTGCAGCACCCACATTTGCTGTGAGTCGAAGCTTTAGTGCTTCTTTGGTGTTTTGTAGTATTGTTGTATGGGTTCGTGTGGTGTGCATTAATTAGAAACATGTTGCTGCATAATATTATCTATAGCCTNTTGTCTTTTGCTTTTCAGCAATGTCAGGAATTCTCCACAGAAAGTCACGTGACTTATCACACTGGGCACAGTGACTGTCCCATTCCTTCAATGGACCAACCCAGTCACAGCCATGTTGCTTGAAGAGACAATAGACAGGAAGATCATCAAGCACCTTGGCAACAGCTTCGTCAGAGAAGACCTGTGTGTGTGTGTGTGTGTGTGTGTGTGTGTGTGTGTGTGTGTGACTCCAAAGATTTACAAATAAAAATTAAAATATTGTACACATGCAGGAAAATAACTTGTGTTTTCTAGTCAGGCTAGCTATAATGAAACAAAGCTATCATGATAGTCAATGACTCATGTAACTAAACTTACACAGCTATGAACTCCTACGCTTCTACCACAATCCGGACAAGGCCCAGGCATGCTACAAGTATAGAAAATTCAAGTGCTCATACAACAACAACAAAAAACAAGCGTCCCAAACCGATACAACGAATACATGTACCGTAGTATCTCCAAATAGCAAGCCCTGCACAGACGATCACCATCTCCAGTTTGAACAGGGTCTCTGAGTAAATACCCACAGTGGACACATTTCACTCCAGGACATTCCTTGGTCAACGTAGCACAGTATCTGGAATGGGGGGTATATTAGTCAACGCTATAAATTTTACGGAGAGCATAAATGACATAAGTAAATGCACACACCCTTTCCTGTGGTGAAAGCCGTGCGATTCTCGAGGAGCAGTTGTTGATGCCTCATCAACAATAATTTGATTAGACATCTGCTGTGGGAGTTGAAAAAAAACACTTCCACCATCCTCACCATGGTTACTGTTATCATTACCATCTATATAATGACAATACATACCACATGCACATGCTTTGAATAACATCAGAGCACAATAAATGTATGTTTTGTTAACACACTAGAACTTTCTTCAACTTTGGGTAGGCTAGTATCCACACATAACTACATCAATAACAATCAGACAAAAAAAACATTATTGTTGTCATCGAGTAAATGATCATGAGGACAGCCAGATGCAATATTCATGTCATTTTACCTGTGGTTCGGCACTTGAGGAAAATGGATCAGGAATACGCTGTGAAATCGTATTATCAGAAAATTGTGGAGCAAGAAGAGCTGGACACACGTTGCAATATAACTTTGAATTCGATTCAGCCTGAGTTGATTCACTTGAAACTTCAGGCTCAGGACTTTGTTGGTGAAGCAATTCTTTCAATGATACTTTTCGGTGTGGAGTTGGAGGAGCTGCTGGCCTACTACTTACAACTGGATTGTTTGGTTGGTACACTTTAGACCACTCTTCCAAAGCTTTATCAACTTCTTGAGCATTTTCTTTGGCTAAGAGAACTATGAACTCTTGAAGTGTTGCTACTTTATCAACTTCTTCTTCAAATTGAGAACTCAAACCAGAATCAAGACTGAATTGCTTCAATTGAGATAAGTCTAGTCTCAAACGTCTTACTCTGTATTCAAGTGTGTCTACGGAGTTCATACAAAGACACATGAAACAAAAAATTAGTCTGGCTACGCCAGATTACATAGATATTAATTAGCTAAGTACTGAACATCATAATATAGTATGGTACTAAAAGCTTACTACAGTTATTTGACACGAGCTGTTCGCCGAGAGGTTGATCCACGGCCATAATATTTAATCACTGCACGAAGAAAACTTCTCTTTCAATTCTGGCTCTGCAAATATATCTGGTGGGCAGACTCCGTATAAGGAAGTCTGGATAATTATGATTTACGTCAGCTGTTGTTGCGCGTTTCATGTTCAGAGGGTATTCACCTGGGGAAGAACCTGGGGAAGTACCTTTCTATATAAGCTGTATAAGCACGAATACTGACGTCATTGATGTGAGCTCTAGATCTAGCTGCTGTTATTATATTCTCAAAATTGAGCCTGTGGATCGAGGCTATTCTCAAAATGGATTCGCAACCATCTGAATCCAATGGCCTTGAAAGGTACACAAATAAAACTTTTATTTTTACTATTTATTATTTTCGGCATGATTGCAGCATGGATTGTAGTAAGGGTGTCATAAACAACTTGGATGATCCTCAGCCTTTGAGGAAAATTTATGGAAATCTCACCAGAAAAGTTGCTGTTCAGCTACAAAATAATAGTGTATCATGTGATGAAATGGAAGCTCTTTTTATCACAAAGTGGAATCTAGATCTCAACCGTCCTGAATTTCTACAACCTAATGGTGCACGGCTGAACAGCACATACGACCTATTGAGTCACCTTCGTATCAAAGGATTTATGCCATTCTATTCTTTAGAATTGCTGGAGACAATTGTCAACGAGTTTGCAAAGGAGTGCATCATGTTGCTGAAGGAGTATGAAACCAAGCATCTGAAGCCATTCTTGGAAAAGGGTCTACCGGCTGTTGCCAAAGAAGATAGCTTTAGTTCCGAAGACTTCACTGATCAAGTCCTCCTTTACATCAAAATTGATCGCAAATGGGATCATATGAGTATGTCAGATTTGCTCAATCACAGGAAAAGGTTGTCTTCTATCCTTGGTATACCATATCCTCTTCTTGTGATCAAGACCATTGAGAATGGAAGTGTCCAAGTTACTTATCGGATCCCTCAATCGTGTGCTAGGGAAGCACTAACGAACTCTCAAAAGAAGCAGCTGGAAGCAATTTCAGTGAATCAGCTGGTGTGTGATGGTGAAACATTGCTGTCACCTCAAATGAATAGAGTAAGTACTGTGAAGTGTTTATCTGTGTTGAATTATTGTTTAACTCTTAATTTGCAGTCTGATTACTTCCATGATCAAAAGCAACTGAAGGGCCATCGAGCTCAAGGTGAGGCTGAAGTAACCAAGATTCCACCAGAAAAAACTGCTAGTGGAATAGTTGCTGATGCAGTTACAGCAGATGTTGGTCAACATGCTGGTTATCATCCACTTGATTTTGGTACAGTGTCCTACCTATCTGCTACTTCTGGTTCTGGTTTATTTGGAGTCCTTCTCATAGTGCCAGTGATCAAAAGAAATTCTTGGGTACCTCCTGTGTGTATAATTATATGTGTACGCATTTAATTTTTTTTTCTTCCACTAATGTATCATAGCAGACTGAGTCTGAATTCAGATCAGTTGGCAATAGATTTATCAGTAAAAATCCCAAGGTTGCTCCAAAGAAGAAAAGGCAACCTACTCGGAACAAGTCCCAACAGCATCACAAGCAATGTTTTTCAACTCAGAAAGCTAGTTGCCACTGGAGACAGTACTCAGGGCATGCCCAACGAAAGGAATTATTTTTTCGCTCAACTAAGTTGACAAAGCATGACAGAAAATTGCTTCCAAATCTGACCCTTACAAAAGCCAAACGATTGGTGAGTGTGAGCATTATAATATTACTATAGAATCTGGTATAAGAGCATTATTGATACTCTTGATTTTAATGGAAACATAATATGTGTATTCAACTGCCACTTTTTGTTTTGTGTGTTTTTCATGTACCTCATCAAAATTAATAATAATAATATTATTATTTGTTTTTCAGTGGTGATTGATGTGACTGGTGCTCATTTTCATGTTGTACATATAATACATGCACAGCAAACACAAGTCATTAGTTAGTGTGAGTTTATAGGATGATATGTGATCTACTGTGCTATATCCATTAATTCTATCGCCAGTGAACTGTCAGTGTAGTGTTGTTGTCAACATAGTTGTCAAGGAAGTGATCAAATCCTTACGAGCAGCTATTTATAACTTGTATTTTTATCGTATATATTTAGCTTTACATAAATCCTATGCAATGTCATGATATTTTTATACATTCATGTGATCTTGATTATCACTTTTCATTATTACTTTGGGTATAAATACACAAACTTATAATTATTCCCCTCATTCCCAGGCTCTCTCCCTGCATGAATATTACATGCGCATACGTGCATAAACATTGCACCAGACTGGCAGTACAAATCATTTGAGTGACAAGCTAGGCTTGCAATAATTTCCATTATTATTCCACAACAGTGTAAAAACAAGAAGGTGCACTTTATATAATAATAGTATTGATTACAGTCATTACACACCATTGAGAGAACTTGCTATCAAATTTTTTTTTTTGAAAAATAGTTCTTTACCATAGTCACTGTAATAATGTTAATAAATTATCCAAACTTGGAATAATAAGCGGAAGATGATCTGTGGTAGCCTTGAACAGCTTTGTTCAGACATTCACTAATGACAACACTATCATTGGTACTAGCAAATTGAGGACAGCCTGAGGCGACATTCATGTCTGACAGTGGTCTCTGGAAGGAGCTGCTATCGGGGATTGCCTTGAAGTTTTGAACAATATGTTTACGGTGAGATGGATCTGTGTGTGTGTGTGTTATAATAATTATTACAATGTATATATAATAACTTGACGAATGTGGTACTTTTTGTGCTGCATGTTGAGGACCAAAATAACGGAAAAATAATTATGTACTCATGCACATGCACACAAACCACAAAAGTTACTCAATAATCGCACTATAATATATATACCTCCAAATGTAAGTGACCTTGAAAATAGAGCAGTACATGTACTTACCAACAAATGGCCATTTTAGCAAGGCATCATAGTTCCCCTGCATCACTATGAGGAACACAGTGGTATGGGTTGTCAAACCCATTCCACCACCTTTGAAATACATCCTGCAACACATCTTGTAGCCATGCCTATGATTATGATGAATAACAAATTATACTGAAGTACTTCCAGGTAATGCTAGATTTAAATCGCAATTACTACATATTTTCTAGTACAACATTGGAAACACACAAAAACACAATAACACATTACATCATACAACTGCAATCAGTTAATATCTTACACACCTTCCTGTGTAGAATGCTGGGCTATAAATGGAAATGATGCGATCCTCAAGAGCATCTCTTCGTCTCTTAGCAACGTCTGGTATTCTCCAGAGAAAGGAACCATTGTAAGTGGCTGCCACTTGTGCTTGGAGTTGTATCTCCAGCTCCTGGAGGTGGGCACGTGTTGTAGAGGTCTCACGAGCCAGATCTTCTACACGGTGTTCCAGTTGAATGAAGCGTGTCTCTGATATAACACCACCATATTGGACTGTAGAGAAATATTAATTATATATCAAGATTATTAATGTAGACACATCATAGTTATGTGACCCTTAAAGGTGCTATTGCACGGAAGCGGCAACTTTTGAAAAAATGGCCCAAAAATCAATACTGAAATTTCATTGGTTGAAAATACGTCATTGGAATGCAATTTGCGCTCCTATTTTCGCGTTGACTCCAACGTACGCATAATTTTTCTTTGTGACCACGTGGCAAGTTGCAGCTACCTGACATACTTATACGCTTAGACTTACCTAATCTAGCTTCTTTCTTCCCCGTTCCTTCTCTTGGTACGCTTCTACTGCTCATCATGTCTTGTAAGCGTTCAAATTCAAACTGCACGTGGTCGCACATTTTTATACACGCATATTGTTCTACGCACATTATGGCTTCACTACGCGGTGTAAATTACTACGCGTACAACTTCCGTGCAATAGCACCTTTAAGTGGGGGGCACTTGATGTATGGCCGACTCGTGAGTGTCCCCCCACTTAAGGGAATGCAACTATTTTGTTTGCCATTGACTGGTATCCCTGTGACCCCTAGCTACTCTATTATCACCATCACCTAGCCACTAGTAACCAGTAATTACAGCCTATAAAAACTTTGGTTGCTATATAGGCAATGGCAAACACACACATCCTACTTACCATCATCTCTAACTGTTGTTGGTCGTCTAAGGTTGAGCGATACATGAGACTTCAACTGGAGTTCTTGTAGTGCCACTGCATTTGAGTCAATTTTAGATGTAAGATTGGTCAGTTGCCTTCTAACATCATCTAAATCTTTCCTTTGTAGTATGAGGTACTGTTCTCGCTCAGAAACAAGTTGTTGCAACTTGTTTTTATCGACACCTGGTTTTCTAGAAACAACCTGCATCTTTTCTTTGGTTTGACTCAACTCTGTCTCCAAAGAAGCTACATAAGTTTGCTGCTTGCCATAGTCTTCATTGAGCTTTGTAATTTTATTTTGGAGGTTTCTAATTAAATCATGGCCATCATGTATGTCTTGTAGTCGCTGATTATTCTCAGTCATTATGGTAGCAACAAGGTCTTCCAATTCCACTACTCTTAATGCCAATGTTTGATGGTATCTGAAGTTATCGTATGGAACTGAAACTGGTTGACATCGTGAGTTAGCTCTTCTAGAAAGCAAAGGAGAGAAGCAAGGAGAAGGCTGGAGGAGGGGTAGGAGGTGTGGTTTCTTTATCACTGTTATCACTAAAATTATCCGTTTTAATGCGATCTACTGGTTGCGTCTGATATGTCATAGATGCATGGACTCACCTCATCTTCTTCATCATCATCGGGAACAACACGCCTATGTGACTTTGCTTTGTACCCACTCACAGCACAGACACCGGGCTTTGATTGGTCAGACACCAGACAGTTACAATCAGTGCTACTAGATGGTACATCTCTTCCAATTTTACGATAGACCTGTACAATGAGTATATATAATGGTTGTAATATTTGTACAAGAGATTAAGTGTCACTGCAGTATATACCTTTTTGTGGCATATCAAGCACTCTTCAATGATGCATGACTTTAGCTTGTGCTCTCGAAACTATAATATTTAACAAACAGTGAAACTAGCTTGTAGATCTACTGCAGAATCCTAGGAACAAGTTTTAAGGCTGTTACCTCTATCCTCGCGATAATCTCTTGGCAATCGTCACATGAGATGGGAAACTCCTCACATGACTCATGGTGTTCCTGTAAGCCATTGTGAGTACCATCATTAGATACGGTACGTATAATAATTATAATGTATCAAGTAGACATTACTTGGAAAGGTAAAAATACTCACCTCCATTTTAGCAAAAACCATGTTTTCTCCGCAATACTTGCAGTCCTCAAGTCGGTAGAGGCAACTCAGCAAGTGTTCTTCAAGTTTTTCTTTCTTTAGTATCTCAGAACATCCTACATTTGGACAATGAACTCCGTAGTCACACTGGGCACAGTGGCTCTCCCATTCCTTCAAAGGACCAACCCAGTCACAGCCAAGCTGTTTGTAGTCACAATAGACAAGAAGAGCAGCTAGTTCCCTGGCTACAGCTCTGTCTGGAAAGGCCTGTGGTTATACAATAATTTGTACAAAACAGAATTCAAATCCAAATGCAGAACACAATTGTTTTGGAGAATAATAATTATTGTTAATGTCTAAACTTACATTTTCCTCCACATCAACACTTACTCCACAGTCAACACACGGACCAGGCATTCTAAATAATTGAGAAACATTCACCAATTTAGTAAATCAATTAGAGCTAGCATACCATATAGCTGGAAATATTGATGGGGATTTTAATTTGACAGTTTGACGATCAAAGTCAAAATCATCAATTTCTAATTTTACATTCTACGGAGGAAATTGTCAAATTCTTTGACAGTCAACATTTCTGGCTGGTAACTATTGCCCATGATTTTCAAAGGGTAAAAAAATTTTAGTAGTGTACACTAGTTGAAGTTACCTTTGTATCTCTAAGTAGCACACCTCGCACAATCGCTCACCCTCATCGGTTTGAACAGGATTTTTCAGCAAGAATTTACAGTGGACACAACTTAGGCCACTCTTTTTTTCCACTGGGGTAGCTTTTATTCTGTATGGCATGAAACATAAGAACAGCAAAACAGACTGTTTATACTACTAATACCGGTAAGTATCAAACTTACCCGGGTCCTGGATTAGACTCGACGTCGCCACTTTTCTCTAAGTGTGGCTGACGGTCATCATACTGGTAGGGCACAGATTGCTCATCTTGCTGTTGCTCTCTCTTGCTAACCTGCAGTAATGCAGTTAGCTATAAAGTTTATTCAAAGTTCTTACATTTTAACAACCTGAACTGCAGCAACATTGACAGCATGTTGTAAATAATCAACATCCTATATTATAATTATGTATGCAGAAATATCATGATAATCAACAGTGCGTCTAGATAATTAAAATTAGTAGTAGACACAATAATATTATTATTATTGACCCATACATTTGACTTCGGGGTCTGCTCAGATTGATCACTCTGTAAATTAAACAGGTAATAGAAAGTACATGTACAATGCCAAGGTGCCACAAAATTTTATCGTTGAGTTGTTACTTATTATAATATATTAATGTATGTATATACCTCAGCACATTGAGCCAAAAATGGTTGTATATATCTGTTGAAGACAGCAAACTTTTTACGTATGATTTTGCACACCTTTCTTATTTGTTCATCAGTTAGGTGACGATGAGCGATTTCAACAAGACCGTGTAAATCATCTTGTGTGAATTCATCCAGCTCAAGTTCAAATTCTTCGCTGCCTCCAGCATCCAAGAAACTGAGCTTAATGCTATCAAACGGGATCTTATACTCATTGTGTGCCTGCTTCAGTATCTCCAAAAGACCTGAGTGTAAAAACAGTTACAAATGAAAGCACTGAAACGGCAAAGCACAAGCCTGGTGCACTAGAACCAGGTAAGCAAATTAGCTAGGTGTCATCCTAGCGTATCTACCAACCTGCAATATCAAGGATGGACTGAAGTTTAGCCCAGCCTAATCATCAAGAGGATTATTGATATGATATAGGCATACAATGAAGTTCATACAAAACAACACATGTACACAACCATGCAAGCTAAGTTTTCTCCTTCAGACTCTTCCCAAGTAGTACCCTCTCCCTTGGTGCTAGCATAGATAATAGAGACTTGCGTACGTAAGTCTCAATTATCTATGGTGCTAGAGGCTAGAAAGTTTGCCAAGCTGATGTTTCAAGGGAAATGTGGTGCAGCTCTTTCTGTTTTATCTGGAGATACTTCTTCTGGAGCATCAGGCCCAGATAGTGTTCTTCCATCCAGTGAAACAGTTTCTGACGTACTCAAGAGCAATTACCCTCCTGCTCAATGGTGAAGCTCTACCTCCGGCTGATTTACGTAGCTTCTCTTCCACTACCAAATTCGATAATGTTTGATCGTATTGATGTTAATCTAATTCGTCATGCTGCCAAGAACACTAAAGGTACTGCCCGTCCTTTTTCAAGCTTAGATGCTGATGGGTGGCGATGCTGCACCTTCAAAGAAGCTTTTATGATCTATGCCATTCCCTGTTGCTGTCAGGACTCCAAGCTGCCAGCAGCCTGGCATTTTCGTCCAAAACTGCTGTAGTCCACGGTAACTTGCACGCATAGTAAATTTTTGCGCGTACTTGTGATCTGTTTGTGGCTTCATTACGTAATGTAAATGAGTTTACTTCCGCTTCCGTGAGAGAGCGCCTTTAAGGTTCCGGGATACAGGCAAAATAATTGCAAAACCATACTGCACATTATTCAGCATTTAGCAAAACCTGCTCATTGCACAGTGCTGAGACTTTACACACTATAGTTCGGCTATAATTTATGCTACTCTTAGACTAGGTTTAGCCAACTGAAGCGAAGAGCTCAAAATTTAGCAATTTTTTGACGTCAAATATCTGCAACAGTAGGCTTAGTGGAGTGAATCAAGGAAGACACGTAGAAATTCAACTGTAATTGTGAGGGTCTAGCGAAGAGTTTTTAAAAAATTGCTTACTTGCTTGGGAATATAGTGAGGTTTGTTGATTTTCAACTCACGCTGAGGTCATGCAGGTCTGTTCACTGTTCAAGTGTTTCTTTCATTTTACGAAGCAATATTCCGCAAAAACACTTCGTCAATCCCTAGTCAGTATAAAAAACAAGCTCTGAAAACACTAAAACAAAGATGAACTGCCTTATCTCCATTAAAAATATGCATGGCACCGTAACACCCTAAAAACCTTAATTAACTATAATCGATCATAAGTCATCGAATAAGCTACGGCGTCGGACTATCAAAATTTCACCAAAATGTTCAGGAGGACTTTTACTTTAACATCTATGGCTTCATTGACAGGCTGACTCCACGGAAATTACACTATTGCATTTACCAATTTTAAATTGTCACGAACGTCACTTTCACCAAAATGTTCAGTAAGGTTTTTACTTTCAGATGATAACCAATGATTGCAATTCTATGACTTCAAATACCTATCGGAAAATAAATACACCATATTAACTCACTCATGCAGCGGCTTAACAAACTGAGCCAGTGATGCTGAGTAGACATTTCTACAATTTATGCATGGTTACTTCTAATAGTGCCCACCACCATGCACCCTGGAGTAAACCATTAATGTAAAATTTTTTCCTTTTATTCGAATTCTGCAAGTTATTAAAAGGGATTTTTTTGTCATAAAAATAGTCTCTTCAACCTATAAAACATATACCAGCTTGAAACACTTTACTGTGGCAAACTCTTCTGTAATTTCAGTGATTCTTTACTTTTCCCTAAGTTTTGCCCAGTTTCTATAGTAGCATTATAATTAGAGCAAAACAGTGCATAAATTTGAAATCAGCACCCCAAGTTACCTTAGAAAGTGTCAAACTAAGTAACCAGTAGTGTCTTTATCATCCACGGCCGGGAATAACTTTCAAAATCAGCCAGGCTGCACTGTCAGCCGTGCCACGTGGTCCTCCAGTTTTGTATGGCTTTTTGCGGTCACTTGATCGATTACGCATGCTCATAACTTTGCGACCAATTTCAACGCAACGTGGCAAACACTGAGATGATCGCCTGACACTCAAGATTTTTGTGACCAGCTTATTAATGCAAGCGCTACTGAGTTTAACCTCAGTACTAAACAATAGCTGGACCCCAGCAAGAAATTCGTCTCATAGATCACATCCTGGAAAGGCATGCACCTGCAACTTCTCAATATGCTGAGTAACTCACATTTTGACTTTCTACCAGAATTTTTATCTAGGATTTCAAAGTTTAGTCGTTCGGTATGAGACTTAGCTGTGCAGTATGCAGTTTTGTCAGCTGTTATATCCGGCTCCTCCTTCGCAAATATTTTAGACTTTTTCGAGGCACATGCGCGTATCTATTGACCATCTTTGTCATAATGATCATGATTTACGGACGTTACGCACACATGTAATGGTAGTCAACGTCATGTACATGTATGTGATGAACACGTACGTTAATTAGATTTATATTTCCGGTGCCCTAACGTGAGCAAGCCTTAGCTGGACCATTACACACACATTACTATACAAAAATTATCAGATAATTATGCGCATGCGCAAACATAGCCTAGCGCAAACAGTGTGTACCAGGTTCTCGTAACTTCTCGACGCCAGCCTTTGTTTCAAGTTTGGGTATAGGATCGAGGCTAAGTGACACACACTAAACCCTTCACTGAATAGTTGATGTCACAGTTTTTTGGTTCGCCACATTCAAACATGCATACGAAGTTTTCACTCCTAGGCCTCTGCCACTGGGTGACAAGCTATGAACTATCATGCATGCATGATGATGGATCAGTATCCACTAAACTTTAATACTTGGGATGAGTATTAATATTATTATCACAATATCATGATTCTGCTAGTATAAAGGCAGGATGATTACAAAGCTAATATTAATTATAATTCAATTTCCTTGCACAATTAACAACATACCAATTTCTTTAAAATAATCCGACATTATTCCACAGCTCTGGCAGCCTGATACTGAACCATAGATTGTTGAAAGCCACTGAAGCAGACTTAGTCATATGTCAGACTACTAATGCCACTAAATCTGTACACAATCATCACGTGAGTAACGAATGATGTAAAACTGGACGTCAGGACATTCCCTGGGACCGTTTTGGCAGAGATCTTTCGATATACCCCCCACATTGCAGCCATTGTTAAGTGGGTCATTCCCAGGGACTTAAGCTAACGTAATAGTCATACCTCACGCGTTGTTGACACCTAACTGGACTTTCGAATTTCCCCGGGACTTTCCCTGGGACTTTTCGCCAATCGCTCGATACCTCCCACGTTGCAGCCTTTGACTAGCTGGTCATTCCCAGGGACTATAACTTACATCAGTGTCATAAACAAGATGTAATACATTTTTGCTTACGTAATTCTGGTAATTATTCAAAGTCAAGTGGCAAACAAATTTTGGTAATTGTTCCAAGTCTTGCAAGCGGACAGGCAACGGCGTTTTTTGCCTTAACTATGTCGCTGTCAAGCCTGCGGAGAAAGTCTGAGGACTTTACACATAGTGCTCAGAGAAAAGGCCGCCGTCCATTGAGTGCTGAGGATGTGAGGGCCCAGTTTGGGATTCTTATTGTCAAAGTTGTCAAGCAGCTAGAGGATAATGGATATGATTTGCACGATGTTGCCGAAAAGCTCAAAATTGACCTCAATTCTGGTGAGTACAAACGAAGAAATGGTCAGACCCTTACTAGTATTAGTGATTTCTTCTCCTTTGTACGTGTGAGAGGATTCATGCCATTCTACTCACTCTCAATGCTTGAAAAAATTGTTGAGAACTTTGCCACTCAGTGCCACCAGGCATTGATTGACTACAAATCAAATGAATTAAAGCCTTTCTTGCAAAAATTTCTGCCTGATATCAAAGAAAACGAGTGCTTTAATCATGAAGACAGTGTCAATCAAGTTGTTCTCAGTATCAAGATTGATCGAGAATGGGATTCAACACGTCTTCTTGATGTACTTGAGCTGACTAAAAGTGTGGCGAATATCATTGAAATTCCAGCTGACCAACTTGTAATCAAAACCATCAAGCCAGGGTGTATCAAGGTAGATTACCACATTCCACAAGAGAAAGCAATGAAAATCTTTACTAAAGCACAACAACATGATCTGAAAAAGTGTTCTGTCAAAAGAGTAATTTGTGATGGCGTTTCTATCTTTGATTTTGTAAGTGGATTAGTGTTTACATTGATTAATTAGTATGGCTCACTTTGCAATTACATACAAAGTCAAACAGTCATAATATATCTTACCTAAAGCATTGCTTATATTTTTTACAGGTTGATAGACAATTTCCTACAGTAACTCCAGAATTCAAACAAATGAAATGTGGAATAGGTGGCTCAAGAATTATATTTCTTATGATGATCATTTTGAGTTTGCTAGGAGGTGTTTCATGTACATGTGCACCATTTCACAATGAAACTATGGATGGATCATTCAAACTACAAAATTTTTCAGCTGAGAAAATAGTGTACATTGTCATGTGTGACATTTCGGATCGATTGGAAAACTGCAAAAATGATTCAGGGGATATAAATGGCACTAAACCGTATAACATTTTTGTTATATTGCAGACACCGAAATTTCTTCTGATCAAGACAGAGGGAAAGATTGTGATAACTAGTATACATGACTTTATTGTACCACTGCAGGCACAAATATTGTGTGACATTTTTGTTGCACCGCAGAAATTGGAATTGTTTCTCATGAGAGAGAATAAGATAACTGCACCTGAACAACCGCAGCTGCAAATAGTATTCTTCTTAAGCTTGCAGGCATCAATTATGGTACTATATTATAATATATATATAATGCTATATATTATAATATCGATTGAAATCCACGGAATTAAAAGAGGAGGAAGTAGTCATTGTGTTGCAGATTGCATTTGCTGGGTTAGAATTATATCCGATTGGCCATTTCAAGAGAAAAAATGGAATTGGATCATGTATGGAAAAGTTTACAGAGAAAATGTGTTGCTGAGTCTTTATACTATACTTTTGGCATTATGCCATTTGGAAATTGGAAACAAGTATGGAACAAACATTCAAGGAGAAATATTACTTTTAGCAAAATGGATCACTGCAGCTAATTGCTCTGTACTACTGCTTCTGACAGAAGGTGCACTGCCAAATGTTCCTGAAGTTATTGTGTCTATTGTAATGGTAGCAGTCGGCTGTAACAGTGGCAAAACTAAATTCAAACTTTTTGTGAATGTTATGTGGCTATTCCTAATCAAGAAACCGTTTCAATGCAGTCTCTACAGTGCTGTGCATTGTTTACTATTGCCATTGATCCACGTGAAGAATGTATTCGAAATCTTATCTGAAAAACACTCACAAGTTCTTACATGGTTTATTAGCTGGAATAGGGGGGGAATTGTGTGGCACAGACCCCCGATGTGGGGAACATGCAAAGGGATTACAGTACCAGAAAGCATAACCAAGTGCATTTTCAAAATTAATAGTATTTTCGTTTGATTTTGTATGCAACAGTAAATAATTTGCCATAAGTTGGTAACAAACACTGACATGAACAATTATTAGATATTGCTAAAAGTTTTTTCAATAGGCAGTTTTGACTCTGAGGTGTCCCTAGCTCTTTAACGATATTATTATTATGTATTTTTAGTAATTTTGTCATCAACAAATTGGTTCTACTCTTGTGATTATATCTATTTCTTTTGAAAGCAAAAAAACAACAACCTGTAATGACACTCCTCATGTACATGAAATTATTGTGCATGTGTGTGCATGTGCCTAGTCAGTGTCTTCTCTGTTTTCTCACTCTCTTTGTTTTCTAACCCCCACTGGTCCACACATACATGCACACACTGGCACACACACACACATGCACACACACACACACACACACAGAAACACATGCACAAATTAATTTTGTACTTCTAGATCTATGCAATCTGTGTGAAATTAAGGGTATCATAATAATACAGTAGTTTTGTAGTATAATTTGTAGCTTGTACCATGCATTCACTGATATTACACTCCCTGCATCACTATATTATAATATTATATGAATAATATTATTATATCCCCACACTTGCATGGACATTATACACAATCATACAGGTGCGTAGTTTTAGTTACTTGAAATAAATATACTTGTATGTACTATAAGTACACTCCCATGCGTCACTATTATTACATAGATATTATACCCATATAATACATAATGTACAGGTATGACTGTAACAATATTAATGACAGCATAAAACCAATTTCATCAATTGCACAACCAATATTCATATTAATCACACAATGTCATACAATCTATATGTGGAGGTAAGGAGACCTCGAGGTATTCCAACTTAGCATCAACAGTAGATAGAGTGATTCTCATGTTGTCTGGAATGACACAGCAATCACCAGCAGTCACTGTCTCATCTCTGTCACTGCCGAGAGAAGATAGGGTTGCTTCTCCTTTTAAAACAAACAGAAATAAGAACTCCCCATTGTGGTAATAGTCATATGAACCTCTAATAGGGTCATGTGATCCATTCTCAAGATCATGTAACCCATTCTGTAGCTCTCGTGATCCATTTTGGAGGTAATGTTGCTCATATGATCCATTTTGCTGCTCATATGATCCATTCTGGAGATCATGTGACCCACCATTTTGTAGCTCGTGCAATCCATTTTGTGCCGACATCAAACGTACTACTCTTACACAAGCTAGTCCATTTGTAGCATGTTTAATTCCCAAGTCACGATACTCCATTCCAGCTGCAGACTTCTTAAAAGCACACCATTTTGCACTCTTTGCATCGTGATNGATGGTATTACTGATCTTGATCTCAGTGAGTGCAGTATCTCTTCTCACACTCTCTCCATCGTTGCTGCCTTTTGTCCCAGGATGAGACGATTAGACCTTGGTGCTCCTCAATTAGAATGCAGATATGACATATCCTCCAAAGGTACCATGTATATAGGCCAACTACAGTATGATGTATCTATGTGTAGTTAATAAAGTTTGAGAATGCTGCTGAAAGTGAAATGATGAGATTCATGTAATACTGGACAAAATAGCTAACTTTCGACTGGTAAGGCATAGGAAGCTGGAAAAGTAATTTTAAAAAATGGGGAGAATGAGCGTTTTCCAATGGTTCTCAAATCAGATGTCCATGCTGAACAGAGTAATGTGAGACAGTTCCACCAATTACTTCTTTGCATGACAAATAGGGGGGAAGATATTTTTTCTTCAGTAACTAAATATTGCTTTTGAAAGAGCCTCATTCCCAGGCCCGATGTGTGTATTTTGTATATTGCAAGTTAAGCCTCTTTTTTCCTCACACATATTTTATGTAGAAGGCCTGGGTACGAGGCTACTTTTGAAGTACTTTTGTTCTTGCAATTCAGTGAACATGATAATGTTCCGCGCGTTTTAACGATTTGCGCAATTTGCAAATTGCGCAAATTCTCAAAATGCGTGGAACAATAATACTATCTTCACTATATCACACATTATACCATCCCATTGTCACACTATCACACTCTCACTCCATCACACCCTCACAGCCTTCTCCCATCTCTTCTCTCACATCCCACGTCTTCAAATCCTCTCCCTCCAACGTTGTACCCTCGTGGACAACTCTGCTGTCACCTCCCTGGTGCGGCACTGCCCCATGTTGATCTCCCTCTCGTTGTCAGGGTGTCACATGATCTCAGATCACAGTCTGGTTGCTATCGGTTACCACTCTCGGTACTTACAAGTATTGGATCTGTGTAAAACCAAGGTTGGTGAATAGGAATGTATTGTTTAGCTAGCCTCGTACCCGGGCTACTCCCTCTGTTTAGTGTTTTTACGAGAAAGTGGCCTGGGTATGAGGCTATTGTTTAGTGGGGAGGTGAACGTGATGTTAGGTTATCGTTTAGTTACCTAGCTCCTACTTTTTGTCATTTGCTAATTTCATTTGGAGTGACCTTTTGCACTCGTACTTTTACTATTAAAGTTCAATTGATGTTGTTTGTGTAGACTTCCAGTGAAGGTTTGACAGCAATAGCAAATGGAGTCTGTGCTAAAGTTATTAAGGTAATTGAATTAGCGATACTAGTGTAATGGTACTATAAAGTAATCTCTCTCTTCTCTCTCTCTCTCTCTCTCTCTCTCTCTCTCTCTCTCTCTCTCTCTCTCTCTCTCTCTCTCTCACTCACTCACTCACTCACTCACATAATTATTATACAGGAACTAAATATCAGTCATTGTCTGAATGTGACAGATGAAGGTATTCAATCTCTGGTAACTAATTGCCCTCGTCTCTCCATCCTGGTGTTTCACGGCTGTCCTCTACTCACTAACTCATCAAGAGAAGCAATCAGTAACACTTCTTTAAAACAATTGACGTGGACCATCTACTAGGTGTACTGTGCATGTGCATTGTCAATGCTGGTAACATTGTATACACAGTTTTATCTCATGTGTTTGTTTGTACCTCTCACTCTTAAATGACATAGTCATTTTATAACAAAATCATAATAATATTGAAACAGCATCTCTTGTTAGCAATATTAGGACTAATAATGCTATTAGCATATTATTTGATTACTATTATAAAAATTGATTTTATAATTCTAGCTCTCAATGCTAACTATGAAAATCCAAAATACATGATTATCTCTGCATATATAGTTCTAAATTTATCAGCAATTGTCTTAAGACCACAAAAACTTATAATTTTTACCCATGCCATCTAACTCGGGTTTTCCCCCATCCGCCCTATTGTGTTCGACATCATCCCACTTGACTCCATCAGGTGCAGTGGACACGTCACCAACCACAAACAATATGGTGAAGAGACCTTGCGGTGGTAAACCAGCCTGGTAGATCTCATGTCCTGTCACTTTACCAGCAAGACTACTTTGATCTTCCTTCCAGAAAAGCAGAGGATTGTCTTTCAATTCAACTCGAACTAGTTTTTCATCGCAAATTCTTTTCGCGTTTGCATTGGAATTCTTTACAAGAACAAAACGAACAAACTTGTTGCCCCTGTTCATCTTGTAGGAAAGTTCAAAATACATCGACCACTCACTCATATCTGTCACAATGGAGTCAATCGGAACCAACACACGTTTTGGACCATAAGGAGATTTGTTGGGTAGATCACCACGAAAGAGAGAGGCTGTGAAGTAAACTCCATCGATACCTTTATCTTTGAGAGGACCAAATGCAGGTGGAAATCCTTTGAGGGATTTAGAATCTTTTATCTTCTTCATGTATTCCTCACTGGTGCAATGAGAGAAGTATCCAATGTCTTTTGCTTTCCTTTTGTCACAGTCTACAAGAGTGGACTTGTGTCCCGTCCACCATGATTGTAGATCAGCTTGGGTTAGTTTTGAAAGGTCTTTCTCATCAACAGACAACTTGGATACTCCCTCTGTGATGGCACTGACTCCTGCACTTGCTCCTGACATTGTTTGAAAGTATATAAAGTATCCTCTTGACAAAGTATTGCTTACACAACTTTATATTTTGAGAGCAGGTTGATACACAAACAAGTTAATAAAGTGGCACAGTGGGCAAAAAATGGCTCAAATCTCCTGTTACACAACCATGTCGTTGTACTGCATTACCACAGGGAGAATACCTGGGGAAATTTTGACACTATACTCCATAACCACAGGGAGAATACCTGGGGAAATTTTGACAGCTGTGATACCCTATTCTCCCTGTGGTAACAGTACAACAACATGGTTGTGTACATACTACTTCAGCTATACATGTGTGTAGCTAAGAAAACAGTCATTATTATCTCATCAATAATTGTGTAATTAATTTTGTGTATGTCCATGCAAGAAAATAAAAACTTGCATAGATTGTAATCTGCAAAACAAAAAATTGCTCTTCATGAAATTTGGATTGACTCCAAATCATGCCAAATCAATTTTTTGGGGATCGATAAAACCATCCAACATGACTGCATGGCACATGGGTGTAAACACTGCAATCGCAGCAAAATAGAAACACACACACACACACACATACACACACACACACATACACGCACACATGCACACACACATGCACACACACACACACACACACACACACACATACACACATACACACATACACACATACACACACACGGCATGCACACACACACACACATACACACATACACACATACACACACACACACAATATTATTCGGTTTTCTCACTGGCTATAGATCTTTCTCACTGGCTATAGATCTCTCTCTCTCTCTCTCTTCGAGGCTCTCTCTCCCTCACACTCACTTATAAAAATATACAGGAACTAAACATTAGTCATTGTCTGAATGTGACGGATGAAGGTATTCAATCTCTGGTGACCAACTGTCCTCGTCTCTCCATCCTGGTGTTTCACGGCTGTCCTCTACTCACTAACTCATCAAGAGAAACAATCAGTAACACTTCTTTAAAACAATTGACGTGGACCATCTACTAGGTGCACTGTGCATGTGCACTGTCAATGCTGGTAACATTGTATACACAGTTTTATCTCATGTGTTTGTTTGTACCTCTCACTCTTAAGTGACATAGTCATTTTATAACAAAATCATAATAATATTGAAACAGCATCTCTTGTTAGCAATATTAGGACTAATAATGCTATTAGCATATTATTTGATTACTATTATAAAAATTAATTTCATAATTCTAGCTCTCAATACTAACTATGAAATCCAAAGTACATGATTATCTCTGCATATATATATATAGCTCTAAATTTATCAGCAATTGTCTTAAGACCACAAAAACTTATAATTACCCATGCCATCTGACTCTGGTTTTCCCCCATCCGCCCTATTGTGTTCGACATTATCCCACTTGACTCCATCAGGTGCAGTGGACACGTCACCAACCACAAACAATATGGTGAAGAGACCTTGCGGTGGTAAACCAGCCTGGTAAATCTCATGTCCTGTCACTTTACCAGCAGGACTACTTTGATCTTCCTTCCAGAAAAGTAGAGGATTGTCTTTCAATTCAACTTGAACTAGTTTTTCATCGCAAATTCTTTTCGCATTTGCATTGGAATTCTTTACAAGAACAAAACGAACAAACTTGTTGCCCCTGTTCATCTTGTAGGACAGTTCAAAATACATCGACCACTCACTCATATTTGTCACGATGGAGTTAATTGGAACCAACACACGTTTTGGACCATAAGGAGATTTGTTGGGTAGGTCACCATGAAAGAGAGAGGCTGTGAAGTAAACTCCATTGATACCTTTGTCCTTAAGAGGGCCAAATGCAGATGGAAAGCCTTTGAGTGATTTAGCATCTTTGATCTTCTTCATACATTCCTCAGTAGTGCAATGAGAGAAGCATCCAATGTCTTTTTCTTTCCTTTTGTCCACAAGAGTGGACTTGTGTTCAGTCCACCATGATTGTAGATCAGCTTGGGTTGGTTTTGATAGGTCTTTCTCATCCACAGACAACTTGGATACTCCCTCTGTGATGGCACTGACTCCTGCACTTGCTCCTGACATTGTTTGAAAGTATGAGTATCCTCTTAACAATGAATAATTGCTTTCACAACTTTATATTTCAGCAGGTTGATACATAAACAAGTTAATAGTGCCACAGTGGGCAAAAATGGCTCAAATCTCGTGTTATATAAAAAGGATAGCTGTCAAAATTTCCCCAGGTATTCTCCCTGTGGTAATGCAGTACAAGAACATGGTTGTGTACATAATGGTAATGTGGTACTACTTCAGCTACATGTGTGTAGCTAAGAAAGTCATTATTATCTCGTGTAATCATTTGTGTACGTCCAAGAAAATAAAAACTTGCATACGGTAGATTGTAATCTGCAAAACAAAATTTCTCTTGGTATGACTCCAAATCATGCCAAATCAATTTTTGGGGGATCGATAAATGTACCATCCAACATGACTGGGTGTAAACACTACAATTACAGCAAAATAGAAACACACACACACATACACACATTCACACACACACACACACACACACACACACATACACACATACACACACACATGCACTGCACATGCACAATATTATTCGGTTTTCTCACTGGCTAGATCTCTCTCTCTCTCTCTCTCTATGAAGGTATATTCAATTTATGGTAACCACATGCAACTGTCATCGTCTCTCCATCCTGGTGTTCCATGGCTGTCCTCTGCTCACAAGCTCATCAAGAGAAGCAATCAGCAACACTTAAATGAACTATATTATACTAGCTGTAGAGTGCATGTGTCTGCATATATTGTTGCACATGTAATTTATCTCATGTTTGTACATCTCAATTATTATCAACAAATTTTACAACCTCAAAAATTATTTCTACTGTATGTGATGAGTGCAGTCATACTTGGTGTTTATCTGTCTGGCCAGTACCCTCTCTCCCATATCCTCAAGAGCCCTACTCAGTTTACTCCATGAAGCTTGAGTGTCACTACGAAGCCACGCATGAATAAGTTCATCTCGCTGTCTTGATGTGCCAAACTTTTCATAGTCGATCCTGATTGAGTCCAGAGTGTGTTTCTCTATTCCCAGCATCACTCCCAGTCTATGCCAGTCAACAAGAGAGTGGAGAGCAGTTGTGACGTTCAAGAAGGTCAGAGACAATGAAACTGAAGAATTAAAGAGAAATGAATTTTTATACCTGAGCAGTGTGATCAAAACAATACATTATGTACATATACAACCTCAACATGCACCGTATTATATGTATAGATTATGTTTAATACCAAGGCCATCTGATTCGAGTTTTCCCCTATCTGCCATAATGTGTGCGACATCATCCCACTTGACTCCTTCATGTGCAGTGGACACATCACCAACCACAAACACCATTGTGAAGAGACCACATTTTGATCTTTGCTGGTAGATTTCATGCCCTGTCACTTTGCCAGCAGGACTACTTTGGTCTTCTTTCCAATAAAGCAAGGGATTCTCTTTCAACTCAACTTGAACTAGTGTTTGATCGCAAACAGTTTTCACTTTAGTATTGGAATTCTTGGCAAGAACAAAACGAACATATACATTGCTTCCAGATTTGTTCATCTTGTACAGCCACATCGACCATTCTTTCATATCAGTCACAATTGAGCTAATTGGAACCAACACACGTTTTGGTCCATAAGGAGATTTGTTAGGCAGCTCACCATGATAGAGAGAGGCTGTGAAACAAACTCCACTGATACCTTTGTCATTGAGAGGACCAGATGCAGGTGAAATTCCTTTGATCAGTTTAGCATCTTTGATCTTCTTCATATCTTCCACGCTAGTGCAATGAGAGAAGTAATCAATCTTATCTGGTTTCCTGTTGTCAACAAGATTAGACTTGTGTTCATCCCACCATGACTGGAGTTCATCCTGGCTTGGTTTTGCTGGATCAGTCTTCTCATCAACAGACAAGTTAGATACTCCATTTGTGATGGAATCAGTTCCTGCACTTGCTACTGACATTGTAAGTAAGTGTCCTTTCAATTATTGTTTTCAAAACTTTAGTATAAGAATACTAACAATAAAATTTGAGAGTTGCTGATAAACAACTTGAAACACTCAGTGCACACAATGGGCTAAATTGGCCCAAATCTCATTATTATAATCATACAGGACCTAGTACAATTATTGGGGCGAGCGTGAGCGAGCCCCACACATACGTTACACCATAGATATTGAGTCTGTGCACTTCCGGTTGTGTGATTTGTGTGTGATGTCTGTACGCACCATTCCGTAAATAGCATTTCCTGTTTGAATTTTTCGAATTTGTAATGACATCATGTCAACAAGTAATTTCGAACAATTCAAGTACTTGCACGTGGCCAGCTAGCTAGATATAAAAGCACAAGACAAACACTGACAAAGAAAGCAGAGGGAGCTGAGACAATGAGACACCAGAGCAAAACAAGTGAGGTGACAGCAAGATGCAGATGGGCATAGTCTGACAACCATAGACGAGCTTGGTAGGTAGACTCAGTCTCTGGCCACTTTTACTGACTCATGCAACAATACTATGATAATTTGAGATATTCTTCTTCTCTGTCTTCTTTCTCTTTGCTTGGTTGAAACTAAACTGAACAATAATATTATTCACCCATTCTCTCAATGTTATCACATCCACACATGCACAAGTTTACAAACATGTCATCACCATGAACCTCACATTTGATTCATTATTGTGGACACAATATGTACTATTACATGTTAGCCTCGTTCCCAGGCCTTCTGCGTGCTGCTAGTATTGGTTTATTAAGTTCTTAAATAAAACCATCTGGTAAGGATCGTCAACGTAATAAATCAACAATAGTAGCACGCAGAGCTAGAGGGCCTGGGGCCCGGGGACGAGGCTAATTACATGTGCAACACATTATTTAGGCGCTCACGCTCGCCCCCAAATGTCGTAGGCATTTGCTAGTATTAAACAAAGACAACTTTCGTGTGACAACAAAAATTCCCCAGGTATTCTCCCTAGTATTGCAGTACTACTTCTGTGATAGCTAAGAAAACAGTCATTATGCCCTCATATCATCAATAGTAATTTGTGTGCATCCAAAAACTTATTGCTACTAGCTCTACTCCAAATTAATCTTTTGGGGTAAAATGCACAAACAAGGACTGGGTGTAAACAATGTCATTGCTATTGCAGCAAAATAGATATAGATAGATAGATAGATAAACTTTTCATGTCATGCTCAATGCAGCAGGCCAATTGGCCTATATGACAAAATTTACAAAATTAAAACAAACAAACAGCAGTATTTGGCACAGATAAAAAGGAAACATAAACAGTAGCGATAAAATATATTAAAACCAACAGCAATATTTGTAAAAGGAAACATAAACAATTGAGTAGCATAAAATATATAAGAAGGTCGGGTGTGGCCTCCTGACTCAGCCGCACTGCAAGGAGTTTGGAAAGAAAACAGGGTCTTTTTTTTTTTTTTTTTTTTTTTTTTTTTTTTTTTTTTTTTTTTTTTTTTTTTTTTTTTTTTTTTTTTTTTTTTTTTTTTTTTTTTTTTTTTTTTTTTTTTTTTTTTTTTTTTTTTTTTTTTTTTTTTTTTTTTTTTTTTTTTTTTTTTTTTTTTTTTTTTTTTTTTTTTTTTTTTTTTTTTTTTTTTTTTTTTTTTTTTTTTTTTTTTTTTTTTTTTTTTTTTTTTTTTTTTTTTTTTTTTTTTTTTTTTTTTTTTTTTTTTTTTTTTTTTTTTTTTTTTTTTTTTTTTTTTTTTTTTTTTTTTTTTTTTTTTTTTTTTTTTTTTTTTTTTTTTTTTTTTTTTTTTTTTTTTTTTTTTTTTTTTTTTTTTTTTTTTTTTTTTTTTTTTTTTTTTTTTTTTTTTTTTTTTTTTTTTTTTTTTTTTTTTTTTTTTTTTTTTTTTTTTTTTTTTTTTTTTTTTTTTTTTTTTTTTTTTTTTTTTTTTTTTTTTTTTTTTTTTTTTTTTTTTTTTTTTTTTTTTTTTTTTTTTTTTTTTTTTTTTTTTTTTTTTTTTTTTTTTTTTTTTTTTTTTTTTTTTTTTTTTTTTTTTTTTTTTTTTTTTTTTTTTTTTTTTTTTTTTTTTTTTTTTTTTTTTTTTTTTTTTTTTTTTTTTTTTTTTTTTTTTTTTTTTTTTTTTTTTTTTTTTTTTTTTTTTTTTTTTTTTTTTTTTTTTTTTTTTTTTTTTTTTTTTTTTTTTTTTTTTTTTTTTTTTTTTNTTTTTTTTTTTTTTTTTTTTTTTTTTTTTTTTTTTTTTTTTTTTTTTTTTTTGACCCGTGTGTATGCATCGTAGACGTATGAAAGGAGATGCAGCATATTGGCGTTGTGGGGGAGGCCACCCAGGTACAATTGTGTGATAAAAACATTAAAGTAAAACAAACCTTAAACTACGCTAACATATTCATTCTTGCTTGAATTAATCTAAACACCTCCTTGCTCATAGCACTGTCACTACCACACCAAAAGAGAATTGAGCAAACCTTTTCCTCTTTGCCGAGGATATATAGCAACGAGCTGATGTGGTAATTAGTTTGCGTTGCTAAGTGCTATGAATATTAATTAGGCTTACCGTAATGTTTTAATTAAACGCTAAATGTACGCTTGAAACACCCGTGTTCCTACTATAGAGCGGGTGCAATTACGTAAAATGAGTCACTTCCGTATGGCAAAAATGTACAGAGCAATACGGAGAAACGAGCAGCTGTCATTTACTTCCGTATGGCAAAAATAACTATTTCTAGTATCACTCAAAATACTTCCGGTTTTGATGACGTTGATTGCACCCGCTCTATACCACGGGTGTTTCAAGCGTACATTTAGCGTTTAATTAAAACATTACGGTAAGCCTAATTAATATTCATAGCACTTAGCAACGCAAACTAATTACCACATCAGCTCGTTGCTATATATACTTGGGGAATTCTAGCACCAAATACAGTCAAAAACAGTTCTAAATATAGCAAACAGCACCTCTACAATGCAATAAGCCTAAGCACGCAGCAGCTGCGCATACGGTCCACTACTGAGCACCTTGAACAACCACACGGCTTGTACAGAGGGAAATTGAGAGAACTCCCTAAGACACATTTTTGTGGACTTTCTGAAGTTTTCTCTGACATGCAGTCAACTTTTATTGACAATGCTAATGTGAAATAAGACATAAAAGGCATGAAAACTTTGGCACTATTTTTTTGGACAGAAATATAAGTTAAACAAAAACCATGAATATTCAATATAAAGTGAGCTTATTTATGATACTAAAACTATTCTCAGACACCACCAGAAAGTAGAAACGCCATGAAATGACAGAAAAGAACCCTCTCAGCAACACTGGTGTGAGTGAGAAGCTTGGGGAGAGCAGACTGAACTCAAAAGATGCCCATCATGGTCTTGACAGACATCAAGCCCAGACCTGTTGCATGGACCAACACTCATATAGCTACCAGACCAGCAAAAATTGTGCTGTGCATGCTTGCCAGTTCAGTAGGCAACCTTCAGAATACTTTGCACTGGTAAAACCTACAAAAAGGAATAAAATAAGAGAATATTTGATACAAATATGTTCGCATAAATTACCATAATGTAATATTTATACTATATATTACGTGCCAGTGAATCTTGGAGAGGTTTTTAACTTAGTCATCAATAGTTGGTGAATATGTAAGGTGATGCACACTCATTATGCCCTCTATACATTCTTTTATGACCAAAATGGGCTCTTTAAAACAGTAATATTGCTGTTTTGCATCAAATTTTACCACTCTGTATCATGAATAACTAATTATACATGTTATTCAACCCCTCAAACAACCATCTTAAAAAATAAGTGCCAACAAAAAGTATAGCTTACTGAAAACTTCTGTCCAGGTAGTAGTAAGAAAATGATCCAGTTTCTCTTGGAAAACTTCTGCTTTAAAACTTCACTCTTTCAAAGAGAAGGGGTTCAAAGAAGGTTGGTCCACTGTTTACATCGTATCTCAGCTCCAGTAGGTGCTATGAAGCTCAAACAAAGACGAAAAGAATCAGCAAAGGCAAGCGTTTTCAGCCGTGTTTACTGCCTCCACGTGTTTTTAACGGTATTCATAGAGCGCACGTGTAAAGCAGAGCAAGCTGTTGCTATGGGCCAACAGGATGCGTTGCTACGTGATGTTCAATTTTTTTGCGTGGGCGACTAAATTTCCACATACGTATGGCATTGAAACACCCGTGATACGTACGTACTACCGTACGTATGATGTTAGATATGATGGATTTACATCAATATTATTTCTGTATGCTATATACCAACCCCAACTAAATACGACCTTATAATAGACTGAGATATGACTACATACAACAGCTATGATCTATGAGCTCAGGAGGGAAATTGTAGCTTACTTGAGAATCCAAGATTCTTTCTTTACCCAGTAACTTATTCTTTACCTAGCAGCTTACTAAAGAATCCAAGATTCTTTATCCACTCTATAGCTTACTCAGCCGAGTCAGCAGAATCCAGTAGCTTACTGGAGAATCCAAGATTGACTTATTGGATAGAAAGTAGTCTATCGAGCTAGACCCTCCTCCTTCGTCACGTTGCACGCGCCGAGAGAGAGGGTCTAGCATGCATGCAGCTAGCAAAGGTGACGTTTAAACGAGGAGGTCGCGTTTATAATGACGCAATTATTCACACGCGTTCGTTTTGGATCACTTCCGGGGTACGGGGTATAAATAGAAAAATCCCCGGACACCACCTTTGACCTTTTGCGCAGAGGTAAAAAATTGTTGTCATGGCGCTTGCAGAGCTCCTTTTTTCTCTTTGCAACAACTACGCACTACGACGCTTACCTTCCACAAAACACTTGCACAGTAGTAGTGGTTACCAAATAAAAACTACCTGTTATGTCCTTTTGTAAACATTCCAAAGAATTTGGTCTGTTTCTGTGGTCTTAGTATTCCATGGAAGCCATTGACAATATTATACAGCAAATACAGGCAGTAACACTGCCAATACAGACTCACACTATTATTTTTACAAATTATTAACAACAAGAGCACATCTTTGTATAAAACTATACACAATTCTTGCGCTAGTTTCTGCCAGGGCATCACTGAACACTGTACTGAGACAGTACACGATTCTAGTCACTCTTACTGAGGTCTCTTTGAGTTTGTGAAGAGTAGAGCAATATTTGGCTGATTTCATGTCCTGCAAAATAGTTTGGATTAGAAGGTAAACTGCTTGTTTATGCAAAATAGAAGTACTATGAATTGCTAACAATAGTGTTATTGTTTTTTCAGTTACCGGGATCATGATGGTGAGTCAAGTAGGTGTCTACAGACGCTGTAGAGAAGGAACAAGAAGAAGAGTACATGTATACTGGCTGTGGTGCTCTCTTTTATCTTTATCATCAAGTTGAATATCAGCTGATCTGTACAATAATAGTCAGTCATGCATCAATAATATTATTTGCTAAAATTTGTATTGTATGAACTAACCATCAATAAAACAATAAAGATGGATGTTCTTTATGCTAACGGACTCGACAAAATGCCACCTAATTCAACATGGAAGTGGAGACTTCAACACCATTTCGTCATAAGCCAAGCTCAAGTGTAAATGCCGGTCGAGAAAACCGTATGTAACTGTGTTTGTACGACATGACTCAGCTATTATCACATGTACACACATACGTACAGTAAATAGACCACTTACTTTCACAAACTACAACTGTACACTTTCAATAACTTGAGCACGGATGAAACTCTACCGCACCTGTCAGATTGACCATGAAATTATAGCGACAGTACGTTAACACAGGGGTCTTGCAAACACAGCCACCATCGACACATCCTGACCCTCACCATTCGGCCATCAACACCACCTGTATACACCCCTACCACACATAATAAGAACTGTTACACTAAAATTTGTGTCTAATTGTTTTCTAACTCTGTAAGTACTGACCTGAGCTTGAGAAATAGAGTCACTAGATAGCTCAGAACCAATGGACTGTCTCCAAACATTTATAGCAGCTACAAGCAGCAGTGCAAGCTTCATTTTTGAGACTTTGAGAGACTCTAGGCGTCATTGACCGTCCTATCAATCTTCAGACACGCAAAAAGGAGTCCTTTTCACTTTCACTCGAGAAGTTTATTCCCTGGCATGGTAAAAGAACGCTTCTTTCTCAAAATACACGTAGTTTTCTTCAAAAACTGCAGCAATTGTTCATTTGTGGCGTTCTCTGTATCGCTCTAAGTTTGTGCAGCTGTTTTAGTTAGTAAAACTCAGTAAAACACAGTGTAAAACCCGTGTGAGTAAGTCCCTTGCTTAGTTACCAATTTTCTAAAGTAAAAAATTCCGACGCCATTTTCTGACGTCGCGAATTTGTGGCCGGCCACGCCCCTTTTATACGCGACCTCCTCGTTTAATGAGATTTCAATTGACCAATCAGATTCAACTACCCAGATTCTGGGTAGTAATTTACGTGTGGGTGGTAGTTTGCGTGCGTGGAAATAACCGCGTGTTCTATCACTGAAGTATGCTAGTTATCGATGATTTCTGGAGCTTTTGTACTCAAAAAAGGCTTGAGAACAGTTTATTAATTGCATAATTGGATATTTCAATTTTTCATGAATATCAACAAAGAAGAGAGCATACACTTCATTGCAAGAACACACAAAGCTCAATATTTCTGAAACTGTTTCTTTCCTCCCTTGGCCTTCTGCACCTTCAGTACATTGAACCTGACAGTCTTGCTGAGAGGACGACATTGACCTACCACTACCAGGTCTCCTAATGCAACATCTCTGTGAGGTAAGTGTGCGTGTGTGTGTGTGTGTGTGTGTGTGTGTGTGTGTGTGTGTGTGTGNGCATAGCGCATGTGGGTAGCCTTGACTGAGTGAGTCAATTTTAATTGAATTGTATGACCCTTGCAGTTGTGATCACCATGGATATGTTGTACTGAACTTAGTCACTTTGCTTTTGTGCCTCACTAATTTTGCAAACTGAGGAGTGTCATTTGGGTTCTCAACACCTCAACTTCCCATGGCCCCCAGTCCTNAAAAAAAAAAAAAAAAAAAAAAAAAAAAAAAAAAAAAAAAAAAAAAAGGAAGTCGTGAGTGGCATTTGTAAACTGCTACAAGAATAATTATAGATATTCAGCACCTCTTATTATTTAGTACCATATTAATATTGCTGTAATTTTGGTAAGGGTTGTCATCAATTTGTTATGTAATGCATGATTGCATGAGTATGTGCTCATGGCACATGTCATGTTTCATTAGTTAGTTAGATTAATATGACTGCACCCATTTTCTGTATTTATGTCTGACAGTCAGCACAAAATATTGGCGGCAAAAGTAATTGGTGATGGTCAAAAATTTTATGCATGATTGGCATATTTTATTTTGGCAGTTAAAGCTTCAGCAAAGTGTCAATTTTGTATATAATGTGTATTCAGTGCTTACAGAATGACTGATTTAATTGGCAGATTTACTAACCAAAACGTCCATGTAATCAGCCAATATCTGCCAAATTTTGTGAAGTAAGAATAATTTATTGATTAACAACAATAATTTATTTGTTTATACTTTTCTGTGTCTACTGACCTAGTATGTGTCTATATCTCATGTTTAAGGTCCATGGGTCTATAGCTAGTATGCTACATTGTGCATGTGTATACCATAGATAACAGAGTGGGAGTAGGGATTAGAAACGCGTGTATCATTCAATTATTACGTCAGACTGAATCCGTGACACGATGACGTCACGTCATTGCAAATGGAAACATATGGAAAAGATCGTTAGCAGTGCTTCAAGCACTGAGCCAAAGCCGTGGCGAAACTTGTGAACGGTAACTACGCAAGCTCGACCAGTAACAGTTAGCAGTGTCAAGTTGACCTGGAAGGATCTAAGTTGTCAATAAAATTAAAACTTAAGTATTTACTACTATAAAGTATGAAGAAAGTCTAATGAATGAATTGTGTAGTTTTTTCTTCATAATACAACCAAAGTAGTAGCAATAAACTACTTCACTGCAATTCAATTAAAATTGACTCACTCAGTCAAGGCTACCCACATGCGCTATGCATACAAAGGGGAGTGCGTAGATAAGGTATTCACGGAGGTCTTGTCAGTTAATCCTATTCATGATTAATTTTGGGAAAAGTACACCTGAGTACTCTTTCGCCCCATTCTTTTGGTTGCTTTTCCACCTTGCTATACTTTACCATGCAGTCAAAAGTTAGCTGCATACACATGTATGTCCCATAAGAAAAGTATTGCTACACAATAAGATATTGACTGGCATGTAGTATCAACATCGTGAATCTCATTATCAATGCAATTAAATCACTTTTGTATGGCAAATGTACAGAAGTGATAGGGAGAGACAGGAAGCTTTCATTTAGTGCCAAAGAGCAACAAATATTGTCTCCAGTATCACTTCATAGATTCAATATTTCCGGTTCAAAGTTAGATGATGTAATTTCACCTGTTCTACAGTCATGAGTTCCTCACGAGGAACATATGCACATCCATGCCAGGGTCAATGTGCATTGGTTCCTCATGAGGAATTAACACATGCATGGGGTCATTGCACCTAAATACTGAGTGACCCCTGGAGAACGTTGAGATAATATTACTCTTAGACTATATATAATAGTTATAGTTCCTCGTGAGGAACACACTATACACTATTAGAAAGTGTTATTTCCTTACGAGAAACACAGTAAATTGTCACAGAGTATAATGAAGGCACCGATGGTGCATAAGCCTCGGCGCACTCAACTAGCTAGCACACTTATATGCATACACAGTGTAACTTGACATAACTCATATCACTGAAAACTTTAAAACTATAGGCTATGATGCATCTAGTGGCTGGCATAGCTAACACGGCTGTGGTGAAGCAGCATATGCCACAGACTATAAACCAGATGAGCTCTGCTACAGTTATGTACATGCATTGGAATACTCAGCTGCTGCAAACGGTCTCAGCACTGCATGAGCTGGGCCTCACTGAGTAAGAGCCTAGTACTGTGACCACTGATGCATTAGCTATAATGATCTAGCTTGTGTAAAGTCTTTGCATGCCCTATATGCTTACATAGAAAGCAGACAGCCATGCATGCAAAGAGCCATGCAGCTGAGCATTGCACCGGGCTCAGCAACACAAATTCTAGATAACGCACACCAAATTAGTAGGCGTGGTCTCGAAGCTAAGCGCTCAAAGTAGCACAAAAGCCTCAAAACTCAAGAACTACAGTGTTTTGGACAGCAAAAAATATATTTTTACAAGATCATTCAGAGTTATGAACGTAAGTACCATCAATTTTGTCGCTAGAGCTGTCTTTCTTGAGATTTCGATGGGACAGACAGACAGACAGACAGACAGACAAAACGACTACCGTAACCCTCTGCACGTGCTACGCACGCGCCGAGGCTTAATAATTATAGGAAGTCAACTGAAGAGTGGGTGGGTTCAATTACCACTTTTGTCCCCTGTTTCCAGAATTTGATAACAACTGCAGTGGGTAAGATTGCAGTAAGATAAGAGGCAGGAAGCTCTAATTGTGCGAATTCCCAGAACTGCTGTACAAATACTGTAATATTATTATGGGTAGATTATTTAATGGTATATTGCATTTGTCAGCAAATATAAAAGGCTTTCTATAGGTGCCTTTCACAATAGAGTTTTTGTTTCTGAATCTATTTGTAAATAAAAACTTTAAAATTAAGGAGTTCTTTCTAGTTACAACCAAAGGCTACAACACACAAATCATGAAGTTCTTACTACTACTGATCAGTGTCTTGCTGGTCCCTGCTCTAATTTCTTGTGATGAACAAAAGGATTCAAGCTTGAATGCTCCCAAAAGATCAAAGAGATGGGATGCTTACATCCAAAGTCTTAAAGATGCTCACGAAGAAAGGCGTGTTCGTCGTGATGCTGGAGCTCGAGAATGGGAACATGACAAGAACAATTGCAATCCTGCCGAGTACTCTATGTATGATACGTTGGGACGTCGAGCATCTGGTCTTCTTGCTACACCACAAGCTCAAGGACATTGTGGTAGTTGTTGGGCTTTTGCTAGTGCACATACCCTCACAGATCAACTAAGCCTCACCAATGGAACCCTTCAGCCATTGCTGTCTGCAAACTATCTTACTTTGTGCAACGAGGATACAAGTTTGATTTTTGGTGGAAATGGGTGTTGTGGTGCAAAAAGTTTGTCTGCAGGCCCATTTTACCTTTCAATGCATGGAACTGTTACCAACAAGTGTTCTCCCTATGGTACAACAGTTATGAACTACAATGCTCAAGTTAATAAACTCAAAAATATATCACTGCCAACTTGTCCAAGCACGTGTGCTGATGGGAGTCTGTTAACCCCAACATCATATATGGGAGTTTCAATACACCTTGTAAATGATTCAGAACAAGAGATAATTAATGCACTAGATGCAGGAAATGTTGTGCTAACGGGAATGAATGTGAGTTTTGAATTCTACTTGTATCAATGTAATATCTATACTGATTCGGGAACGACAGCTATCTTGAATGGCCATGCTGTTGAAATTGTTGACTATGGAACATCTCCATCAGGCACTGACTTTTGGGTATAGTGAAAAACTCCTGGGGAACTGAGGTACAGGAAAATGGTTACTTTCGAATTGCTAGAGGAGAGCTAGGAATTGCACAACAAGCAATAGTACTATCCATTAATAATACTGAACCATCGACTCCTCTTTCTGCGGATACTCCTGATTTTAGTGTCTGTTCTGAAGTTGAGGTTGATGACCCAATGAGCGATGAAACGGTCAGATCTGCAGAAGAGTTTGTACGTGAGGAGCTAATCTCACAGAACCTGGTATCCTGTGACAGTGATGATGGAGGAAAACCAACTGAACTTTCTTTGTACACAATCATGCTTGCTGATATGCAGGTCATTGCTGGAACCAATGTGGACGTTGATTTCACTGCCATTGTTGTAGGTTGTGAGCGGACAACAATAGTGGGCATTTCTGCCAGTGTGATAATTGATCTGGAAGGAAATTTTACACTGGAAAGTCACACCATTACCCTACGAAGCAGCAACAGCAATAATAATGCCCAGTGTTTAGCATCCCTCTACTGGATCCTTCTTGCCTTTGTTACTGCAGTGGTGGTCTTCATTGTGCAAGACTAGTTTCTGACCAAAAATATATACTTAATAATTTAATATTCATGATAATGTTAGATTATACTGTACGAGAAATTTACTTAAAGAGATTTAAATTTTAATTAATCTTAATATATAATGTGTTTGGTTTCAGGTCTGTGTGCGTATATAACAAAGTATAGGTCTAGTCTGCATTTTTGTGTACAAACTCCAATACATGTGCATGCATGCTGCTTCCTTTAAGTTAATCTTGATATTATATTTAAGATCGAATTCCCTTTTTTACTACACATAATATGAAGGGACGCCATATGCACTGGCTGCAGGACAATTTTATTTTTGAATGGATGGAATTGTTAACAATGAGTGTTCTCCTTATGGCAATGATATGGATCCAAAGACCAGACCTACATGTACAGTAGAACCTCGGTTATCTGGACCTTGTTTATCCGGAACCTCGATTATCCGAATCGAGCTGAAATTCGAGTGATTCAAGTCTATAAGCGAAGAAAAATACAATCTACCAGTGCTCTGACATGCTAAATAGTATAAGAAGAACTATTGTGGTTACTGCTAGTGCATGCACAATTAATCCACAAGTATAAGCCGATTGCGAGTAACTATGATACAGTATGTTACAGTAGTATATCGATCAATTGTTATAATTATTATGTAGATCCATTTTTCACTCCACTATATGACTGATTTTCCACCGTGCACCCATAGGAAATGCATGGTCGTTATATATAATAAGTGAAAAATATTAATGGGTCTAGCTAGAAATTTAAACAGAATTATCATTTAATTGATTCAGCCGGCATACACAATGGTTATTGTTGCTAGAACCAATTCATATGGATGTTGTTTTCACTGCCACTACCCATGCAATAATAGGTAATTCAAAACTTTACACACAACTAGAAAGCCACTGATGCATGCATGCATTAATTGAGAGGTGCTTGCATGGGTTTGGTCTTTCCTTGAGTCTTATGCATGCACAGCTTATTCTGGGATTGAATATAACTCTTCAGTCTCTCAAGCTCTATATTATATGATCTCTCTACGTACATGTCAAGACAACCAAAAAAATCTTTGTGCTACTCTCAGATCCACACAATCTAACTGAAACACAATTTCATAGTTATAGCATAGTATCACACATGCAGGGCATGAATATAATTATCATAAAAAGGAAGTTCAATCGTGCAAGTGATATTATACAAACAGTCTGAGATAGCTATAGGGGTCAATTCAATGTGGGTTCCTCACGAGGAACATACGCATGGCATCATTGCACCTAAAAACTATAGCAACTCCTGGAATTGTTGATATTTTACAGTATAAGTTAAACTTGAATGCAGTAGCACATGATTACAATTAATACTATAGACCAGGGTACAATTGTGAGTTCCTCGCTATAGAACATGCTCACTTAAACGTCATTGTTACCAGAATTTGGTATTAGCAGGTAAGCAGAAGGAAGCTCTATACTTGGGAAAAATTACCCTGCTGTACATGCATGCATATTATGTTATAGTCAGCATTTATATAAAAAGGCTTTCTAGTGGTGCTCTTCATAACAGTTTTTGCTTCTGAAATCTGTTCACATAAAGGAACTCTAAAAATTACTACATTTATATATAGTTATAAAACCACATACAAATAATGAAGGTCTTACTACTTCTGATGAGTGTCTTGCTGGTATCTGCTCTAATATCTTGCGATGGGAAAAAGGACTCAAGCTTGTCAATGAATGCTCCCAAAAGATCAAAGAGATGGGATGCTTACATCCAAAGTCTTAGAGATGCTCACAAAGAGAGGCGTGTTCGTCGTGATGCTGGAGCTCGAGAATGGGAATCTAACAGGACCAATTGCAATCCTGCTGACTATACACTATGTATGATATGTTGGGACGTCGAGCATCTGGTCTTCTTGCTGAACCACAAAATCAAGGAGACTGTGGTAGTTGCTGGGCTTTTTCGAGCACACACACTCTCACAGATCAACTAAGCCTTGATAGGGGAGCTCGTCAACCATTGCTGTCTGCAAACCAGCTTATTCTATGCAGCAATGATACAGGATTGATTGGAAATGGAACTGGGAATGGATGTTGTGGTGGTAGTTTATTAGCAGGGCCATTATATTTTTGGAAAGATGGAGCTGTTACCAATGAGTGTTCTCCATATGGTGAAGTGTTCAACTATAATGCTGACATCAACAAACCAAACAACATACCATTGCCAACTTGCCCGAGGACGTGTGCTGATGGGAGTCCATTAAAGGAACTGTGTCACTATATAAGCGGTGTTTTGTTACTATAAATGGGTTGTAAACAGAAACCTTACAGTATTAAGTGCGCATTACACGAGCTACTTAGGCTTGTAATAACAGCTGACCACGTAGTACTATTACGCGAGTAAAAGAAAAATGCGCAATACACGGAGTAGTATGCAAACGTTCCCGGACGTGGTACCCGCGTATCAACAAAAAACGTCACAAAACGTCATTATTTTTATTTTTAGCAACAAAACACCGCTTATATAGTGACATAGTTCCTTTAACCCCACCATTACATATTACGGATTTTACAATCTTTTTAAATGGACATCACGAGATAATTAATGCACTAGATGCAGGAAATGTCGTCCTAACGGAAATGGTAGTGAGTTCTGAATTCAACACTTTGTATGAATGCGGTGTCTATTCTGATTCGGGAACAACATCTATTTTGGGTGGCCATGCTGTGGAAGTTGTTGACTATGGAACAACTCCATCAGGGACGGACTTTTGGGTGGTGAAAAACAGCTGGGGAGTACATTTATATGCTGACCGGCCTCTACAAGAAGATGGCTACTTCCGCATTGCGAGAGGAGAGCTAGGAATTGCAGAAGGAGGAATAACGCTGTCCTTTAATAGTACTGAACGACTCACTTCTATTTCTGATACTCCTGACTTTGGTGCTAGTGTCTGTTCTGAAGTTGAGGTTGATGACCCAATGAGCGATGAAATGGTCAGATCAGCAGAAGAGTTTGTACGTGAGGAGCTAATCTCACAGAACCTGGTATCCTGTGGCAGTGGTGATGGAGGAACACCAACTGAACTTACTTTGTACACAATTATGTCTGCCGACACACAGGTTATTGCAGGAGCCAATGTGGATGTTGATTTCACTGCCACTGTTGAAGGTTGTGAGCAACCAACCATGGTAGACATTTCTGCCTGTGTGACAATTGATCCTGATGAAAATTTTGCACTGACAGTCCACAACATTACTATGCGGAGCAGTAGCAACAACAGTGCTAAGAGTATAGCATCTCTCTACTGGACCCTTCTTGTCTTAGCTGCTGCATTAGCAATCTTGAACGTGCAAGTCTTAGACTAGTTTTACTGAAAAGATTTATATATACATACATGTATACTGAGGAGTATCCCTTTATTTTGGAATTTGTATACACAAAGTAGTTGTCAATGNTAGTATTGACAACATATGTACCAATAGTACAAAAATTTGTTGAATTTTAATATTGGCAGATTGCAGTTTTGGTAAGGATTGCCAATATTAAATCCACCAAACAGTCATTTTTGCGCACTCATAATTATACGGAATACATGTATTGTATTGCTGCGTGCGCTATACCACCAGAATAAAATCTACCAAACATGAAATATCTGACAATCCGGCAAAAAATTTGGTCCCACCCTATGTCGTACACGTTCATACGAATACAAGTGCTAGTTCCCACTTGTCCTTACTTGTATAGTCGTGCCATTACTCTTACATTATGTACATTATTAATTAACTCACACTAGAGCAGCAGATGATATGTAGTGCACAAACTGTACGAAGGAAAGAGGTTCGGAGGTCGCACCACACACACACTCCGTCTGTAGGGGGTGTGGCCAGAACAGTCAACATTGCTTACAACAATACACAGAAAGGAAAGATTGTACTTTTAATAATTGCATAAGTTTAGTGTGGAGAGAAACGTTTATCATTGGAGAAAAGTAAAACTGTTTCTTTTAACTGACATGAAAATAATTATACTACTTAATATAGTTTGTACATCTATTCTTTTCCTTGTGTGGCCACAAAACATAGCAATTTTGAATTCAATCATATGTATGTACCAGTGTTTCTCCGAGAACAAAAGTAAAGAAGGGGGGAAGTGGGTGAAGTTGGTTAAAATTGTCTCAAAATGAGTATTTTTATATGTATTTGTATGGGGAGGAGGGAGTTGAAAGGAGGGGGGAGCGCCCCCCTACCCCTCTTTGGGGGAAACACTGATGTACACTTGAATGCTGAATCAGCTAAGACAGCAATAATAAGTTGCACTCAATGTTACGTATGTTTTATAGTTATCACTTTCAAACTCTGACAGAGCAGGGATGACAGTAAGTGCATGGAGTTGCCATTGCTGAGCTGGCAAGTCCATTTCTAGTCCTGGATATAATTATACCAGTCACGTGATCAGAAATAAATTGCATTCTGACATGTAGCAGTCATTCTAACTAGAGTTAATCACATGCACCTGCTTCCTGACTTAATACAGATACTCTGGGTAACTTTTCCAATTGAAAATTTTGCTACTCTATGTGAGTGTGATGTGATCTTACTCGTTCTAGTATGGTAAGTGCAAACTTCTGATGTGATAGACAGTAAGATGCTCCACATATGTCCATGTCATCACTACCAGTCAGATGGTAGTGGATTTGTTCTAACAATTTCTCCTAGAGAGAGAGAGAGAGAGAGAGAGAGAGAGAGAGAGAGAGAGAGAGAGAGAGAGAGAGAGA
>CAXIPT010000004.1:2785577-2814058 GCA_964030475.1 Tethya wilhelma | reverse complement strand
TTTGTTGTGTAGAATCTTGCAAAACGCTGTAGTTTCTGAGATTTGAGGCTTTTGTGCTTCTCTGAGCGCTTAGCTTCGAAGCCGCACCCATTGATCACGCCCCGTGTAGTGTGCGTTATCTAGAAACAATACAGCTTGAATCGTGGACTTGAGTTTGGCAGCTAGCTAGGCTGGCTTAGCCTGCTGCTTGGACAGTACAGGTAAGTAACTCAATGATTGCAAGTTGAATATAGCTTTGTGTAGAAGTATCTATCATAGTAGGTTAGTTGTGTGTTTTTTATCAATGCCTGTCAGCCTGGCTGACTCCGGCTGACTAGCTCACCGTGAGCTGAGCATTAAAGTGCAAGTACTAACAAGCCTACTTGCATCTAATTGTCAATGAAGCAGCCAAGGTAAATGTACATTTGTATGTGCTGAGATGTTAAAATTAACATCAGTACTACAAGCATCAAAAGTATATTCAATGAATTCCAAAACAAAGGGTTAAATATAACTAGGTTAACCACAGGTCAATTGCAGCAGGCTTGAATTTGCTAGGCCGCTGACACCTCTCGGTGGACTGTGCTGATCATATGTCATGCTGAGTGCGCCGAGGCTTATGCACCTTGGTGCTTTCATTATAATGAGTACTCTTGTTATAGGCAAAATTAAGAATATGTTATAAGTACAACTCAAGGCCACAAGCAGGCTGGCTGCCCATTGGCCTGGGAAGGAGTGAAGAAATAAGCTAAGCTTAGCTGACTGTGAGTGGCATTATACTGTCAGGCTGTGAGACTGAGTGGCGGTACTGCCAGACTGAGCTGACTTAGTCTCGCTAGCCAGACTCTCCCATTTTTTGCGGAGAGTCTGAGCTGACCGCTGTGAGTGGCATGCTTAGCTTAGTTGTTGCTTTTGTCTAACAGTACTGGCAGTCTATCACTCATAGTCAGCTCAGCCTGGCAGTACTTCCACTCATGTCGTAACTTGAAGCATATGCTTGACTGAAGGACTTTTCAGAGTCGATCTGTGCACCTCCAGCTCTTTCAATGTTCTTCGATTTTGCGTGCGCGCGTGTATAAATAGAAATACCGTAAATAAATCTGAGGCCAGGATGTTTAATTTTCTTTTAATTTTTCGCGTAATTTGAGCATAGCTATTCCGGTTTGGTCAACGCCGTTACAGTTGCCTCAATGTTTCACCGTTCCAATGGGGCTCGCTCAGGCTCGCCCCAATAAACTGGAAGTGAGAGGTTAAGAGTCTATGCATGGACAAACAATCTTGCATGATCTTTATTCCGTCTATTCAATTATAACAATGCTATTATTCTAGAATCTGAATAAACTGAGAGGCCACAAGTTTAATAGCATATGGTTTACATATGTCCTATTCATGCAATGCATGAACAATCTTTCATGCATACATGATCTTTTTTTTTTTTTTTGCCAGCAGACGGAAGTTGGTAATTGTTAAGGTCCATCTGTGACATCAAGGTAAATTGCTAAGGTCAAGAGTCTATGCATAGACAAACAATCTTGCATTATCTTTATTCCTCCTATTCAATGCCATTATTCTAGAATAAACTGAGAGGCCAAAAGTTTAATACTATGTGGTTACATATATTATTCATGCAATGCATGAACATCTTGCATGATCTTTTAAATTATTGCTCTTATTATTCTGAGAGGCCACGAGTCTATATGTGGTTACATGCATGCATCATGTCCAATGGTGCATGGGCATGCAGTCTTGCATGAAACTTTATCGCTATATAAAGTGAAGCAGTCTCTAGGACTGACAACTTCACCTGCAGCCATTGCATATACAGTGAGAAATCTTCAGAAGTCAATCATCCTCTTCAAAATCTCAACTCTCTACTAAACTCCAAAATGGCAAGCACATTGAATGCTCTGTGTTTGGGATCCAATAATGAAGTAGATGACATCTATGAGCCAACTAATGACGTAAATTCTGAATATGGTTCATTCCAGCAAGCAAAAGTAGACAACAGTGAACAACCTCACAGCTTCTATATTGTCTATGACAAAGAGCACTATGGTACTGCCGAAGGTACAGCTACAAAAAGTGCTTTTGTGCCTTCTACACCTTTTTCTGGTTCCAGTGAAAGGATTACTACACCTTTCACTATTGCCTCTTGCCAAGGATTTGATCTTCGAAACCCAGGGATCATTCTTTTTGAGCACCCAAACTACATTGGAAATGCCAAACAGTATCGCACATCTCACAAGGACACAACCAAATNGTTCAGAAGGCACAAAAGCACTTTGTGTAGCTATACCTTCAGCAGTACCATAGATCTCCTTGTCATAGACAATGTAAAAGCTGTGAGGTTGTTCACTGTTGTCTACTTTTGCTTCCTTGAATGAACCATATTCAGCACTTATATTACTAGTTGGGTCATAGATGTCATCTACTTCATTATTGGATCCCAAACACAGAGCATTCAATGTGCTTTCCAAATTGAAGTTTAGTGCCATGGAGAGTTGATGACTGACTTCTTAAGATTTCTCACAGAATGTATATGCAATGGCTGCAGGTGAAGTTGTCAGTCCTAGAGACTGCTCCTCTTTAAAGTTTCATGCAAGACTGCCCACTATTGCATGGACATGATGCATGCATGTAACCACATATAGACTCGTGGCCTCTCAGAATAATAAGAGCAAAAATTTAAAGATTATGCAAGGTTGTTCATGAATAAGACATGTAACCACATACTGTTAAACTTTTGGCCTCTGAGTTTATTCTAGAATAATGGCATTGAATAGGAGGAATAAAGATTATGCAAGATTGTTCATGCATTGCATGAATAAGTCATGTAACCACATGCTATTAAACTTGTGGCCTCTCAGTATAAGAATAATTGCATTGTTATGATTGAATAGGCAGAATAAAGATTATGCAAGATTGCATGTTTGTCCATGCATTGACTCTTGACCTCTCACTGCCAGTTTATTCTAGAATATGTAGGAGAAATAAAGATCATGCAAGATTGTTTGACCATATGAATTGCTTGAATAGGACAATGTCACGTAACCACATATAAACTCATGGCATCTTATACCGTATATAGCCGGAAATATTGACGGTCAAAAAATTTGACTGTTTGCTTTGCAGAACGTAAAATAAAAATATTGACGAATTTAAATTTGACGATTTGCGCGTGCGCACAATACATTCATATACGGTGCCCAAAATATTGGCGATTTAAATTTGACGATTTGGACTTTGACCGTCAAACCGTCAAATTAAAATCCCCGTCAATATTTCCGGCTATACGGTAGTTTATTACTTCACTGTAAATTAAGTCAATAGTAGAGTCCAAAATGTTTCTAGTATAGTATCCAGTACAGTAGTGCATGAGTAGTACTGGCAACATGCAGTAGCAGAGAGTTCAGCATGATATTAATTCGGTCTGCTTTATTTAATGGGATTGAGTTCACCGGAAGTGATGCGACCTCCGATGCTAAAATGCTACTTCTCTGCACTGTGAACAATGCAGTTAAGGAAAAGAGGGACCAAAGCGCTATAGGTTAAGTAGTGCCAGGCTAGGATAAAATAACAGGCATTACAACTTGCATGTCAAGTATGACTACTGAACGGTTTTTGAGATCACTGACAAGGCTTATTATAGTCCATGGCATCCACAAAGAAGCGTGATAGGGGAGGCAATCTTTTACAAATGAAGGGCAGTAATATAGAGGGAGATCTTAATATAATATTATGAGCCTGCTTCTCTGTCACTGTACACAGCTAGCCAGATATATAACGAGGTGCTTTTAATTGTTCTTTTTTTTTTTTTTTTTGCCAGCTGATGGAAGTCAGACTCTGTAAAGGTCCATCCGTGATGTCAAGCTAATTTAAATTGTTGAGCTGGCCAATTAAAGCAGTTCATACATTCTTCCCTTTCACTGAATTGCTTATATATGCCAGTACTATATAGATGCCATGACAGCCATTAACTACACTTTCCTTCACTGCTTGGCTCTCCATTTCACTTAGAAGGCAACATATTGAGCGCTAGAATGTGCACACACTAGTGCAATCAATTTAAATTTTATGCCTAAATATGAACCAGTTGTGTGAGATATACATGCATGTACAAGTATATTCAATGTTACAATAACTTTAACCGTTTATCAATCGTTAATATGCCTCTTATTATTCAGCACCCTTGCCATATTTTTTGAGATTTTTTTCGGCAAAAATCATCATGCATAGTAAATGATTGTGCTTGTGGCGCACGTCTTTTTGATTTTACTGCACCAATCGTCACTGTCTAGACTTATAGGTGGCACATGTATACACATGTATATACACACAAAATGACCACTTTTCCACCTTGACTCTGTGCATGCGTGCAAGGGCATTTGCTAAGCTTTAATTTACAGTATATATAGCTAAGAACATTTTGTGTATAACAATATTTTCAATGACTAAGTCTGTGTATACCTGTATCAATCTCCAAAGTATGTCTGTAGCTAGAGTGTACAATGCTACATTGTGGGCTTGCATGCTCCAGCTCGCCCAATACATACATGCATGCATGCAAGCGATTTGCAGTTCTCTTCTCCAAATCTTGAATTTTATAGAATGTGCTCGATCTGTACTATGTGAGGACTTGATATACCCCACCTTGATCTGGTTCAAGACCACCGTATAGTGCATGGGAAAGTTTCGTGGGGGTTTTCTTTTGCAGTGTCTCTTGTCAAACATTTTTGTGTTTTACGTAATTAATGGATGAGCTGTGTAATGCTCATGCATCTATACACTTACATAATTATTTTACAGAGAATTTCGCAGTGCAGATTTAGTTAACAGCTATAGCATATATATAGTGGGAAAGTCTCACAAGGTTTAACTTACCCCGGCAGTTTTTGCAAAGTGTTTGGAATTAATATTACCCCAACTTTATATCAGTAAATTTAACATGATATGATCTCAGAAACAAAACCATAATCTCATAATAAGCTACAATGTATATACGCAAAATATTATATAGGCCTAATATATAAATATATGTTCTCCTAAAACTAAACGGTTATTAATTTCCTTATTCTATAGCTATCAATCAATCTATTTTTGTTCAAAAATTCTTTCTATATGACATGTAATTCAACTGCTAGCTCCAGGCTTCTCAATTTAGGATTCAAGCTTCTCAACCGATGCCACCTTGTCATCATACTTCCCACTGATAGTATACATGCCTTGCTCAAGAATCTTGATGGTAGCGCCTTTGAAGTTTTTTTTGCTACAAAGCTTCCACTTGCCTCCAGTCACAATAACAGAAGACACACCAGACCAGTTATCTCCAAGCTTGAATGATTTGGTTGTGTCCTTGTGAGATGTACGATACTGTTTGGCATTTCCAATGTAGTTTGGGTGCTCAAAAAGAATGATCCCTGGGTTTCGAAGATCAAATCCTTGGCAAGAGGCAATAGTGAATCGTGTAGTAATCCTTTCACTGGAACCAGATAAAGGTGTAGAAGGCACAAAAGCACTTTTTGTAGCTGTACCTTCGGCAGTACCATAGTGCTCTTTGTCATAGACAATATAGAAGCTGTGAGGTTGTTCACTGTTGTCTACTTTTGCATGCTGGAATGAACCATATTCAGCATTTACGTCATTAGTTGGCTCATAGATGTCATCTACTTCATTATTGGATCCCAAACACAGAGCATTCAATGTGCTTGCCATTTTCAAATTGGAGTTTAGTAGAGAGAGTTGAGATTTTGAAGAGGATGATTGACTTCTGAAGATTTCTCACTGTATATGCAATGGCTGCAGGTGAAGTTGTCAGTCCTAGAGACTGCTTTACTTTATATAGCGATAAAGTTTCATGCAAGACTGCCCATGCACTATTGGACATGATGCATGCATGTAACCACATATAGACTCGCGGCCTCTCAGAATAATAAGAGCAATAATTTAAAAGATCATGCAAGATGTTCATGAATTGCATGAATAGGACATATGTAAACCATGTGCTATTAAACTTGTGGCCTCTCAGTTTATTCAGATTCTAGAATAATAGCATTGTTATAATTGAATAGGCTGGAATAAAGATCATGCAAGATTGTTTGTCCATGCATAGACTCTTGACCTCTCACTGCCAGTTTATTCTTAGAATATGTAGGAGCAATAAAGATCTTGCAAGATTGTTTGACCATATGAATTGCTTGAATAGGACAATGTCACGTAACCACATATAGACTCATGGCATCTTATAGTTTATTACTTCACTACATGTAAATTAAGTCAATTATTTATTTTATTATATAGTAGAGTCCAAAATGTTCCTATAGTATACTGTATAGCGGGAAATTTTCGTGGGGGGAAATTTTTGCGAATTTCGCGGTTTGGCAGCTTTCTGTGAAAATTTTCCCCCACAAAATTTGTAAGGTATGTGGTCGTCACGTAATATGTTGAAACGCATGCAATCCACGAAAATTTTCCCTGCGAATTTCTATTCAAGATGAAAGCGCAAAAATTTTCCCCCACGAAAATTTCCCGCTATATATATACGGTAGTATCCAGTACAGTAGTGATAATAGTACTGGCAACATACAGTAGCAGAGAGTTCAGCATATTCGGTCAGCTTTATTTAATGAGAGTTCACCAGAAGTGATGCGACCTCACGCTATAATGCTACATCTCTGCACTGTGAACAAGAGGAAAAGAGGAACCAAGATATAGATGCCATGACAGCCATTAATATTTTTTTTTCTTAACTGCTTGGCTCTCTATTTTACTTAGAAGGCAACTTCTCGAGCGCTAGCATGTGCACACACTAGTGCAATCAATTTAAATTTTGCTTTTTGTGCCTAAATATGAATGCATGTGTGCATGCTAAATAACAAAGTGCACCTAGCTATTAATCCACGTCTACAGCAACGGTATATACTGATCATGAGAACAAGTTTCAGACCTGTTGGAATCTCACTGAAGGTGATGACACTAGAAAGGGGCCGGGTTCATAAAATTATTGCACCAGCTATATCAGTCTTACTACAAAATTTTGTTAATAATATTTCTAGTTACTTGTATATAGCTGTGTTGTCCAAACATATCAAGAGTTCAGAATACATAATTATACCATCAGTATACATTTGCTAATTTTGTTCTTCTGGCAATCAAATGCAATACCACTTTTGTTGGACGAGAGCCAGCTGACTCAGCGGCAAACCGCACTAAATTTGTAGTGTGCTTTATTTAGAATGCAATCCTGCAGTACCAGAACAGATTTTATTTTGATGGTATATAGCGCATGCAGCAATATGCATGTATTCTGTATAGTTATGAGTGTGCAAAAATGACCGTTTGGCGGATTTAATATTGGCATGCAGTCCTTATCAAAACAACAATCTGCCAATATTATTAAGTTTGTCAAATTTTTGTGCTACTGTAGATTGCATGGGAAATTTTCGTTGGTAAAATATATCGCCTGTTAAATTTTTGTCGTTGCAGATGATCCGGTATGGATCGCCATACAAAATATATTTGCGCCAAGTTTGATTTTCGTCAGTAATGGTCGTCAACGAAAATTTTTTAGCAACAAAATGTTGTCAGCATTAGAAACAGTGGTTGCAAAGAACCAGTCGTGTGAGATTATCAAATGAATGTTACAATAACTTAATTTAACCATTTATCGATCATTGACATGCCTCTTATTATTTGGCATCCTTGCCATATTTTTAAAGTTATTTTGGCAAAAGTCATCATGCATATAGTAAATGATTATGCTTGTGGCGCATGTCTTTTTGATCTTACTGCACCCATCATCACTGTCTATAGGTGGCACATGTACACATGTACACATATATTATGTCTACACACAAAGTGACCCCTTTCCCACCTTGATTCTAGATCTGTGCATGCATGCAAGGGTATTTGCTAGCTATAGCTTTATTGCTAAGAAAATTTTGTGTATATATGAACAACAATACTTTCAATGACTAAATCTGTATACATATATATGTACATGTATCAATCTCCAAAGTATGTCTGTAGCTATAGTGTATACACATTGTGGGCTTGCTCCGGCTCACCCAATACTACATGCATGCATGCAAGCGATTACATGTACTGACTTTGTCTATTTTATCAATTCTCCTCTTCAAATCTTGAATTTTATACACAATGAACCCCACCTTGATCTGGTTCAAGACCACCGTATATAGTGCATATGAAAGTTTCGTGGGGGTTTTCTTTTGCAGTGTCTCTTGTCAAATATTTTTTTGTTTTAATGGATGAGCTGTGTAATGCCCATGCATGTATAATAAACATATTTTACAGAGAATTTCGCAGTGCAGATTTAGTTATAACAGCAATAGCACATTATATACATAGTGGGAAAGTTTCACAGGGTTTAACTTTCGCAGTTTTTGCAAAGTGTTTGTAATTATATTTATTTAACGGTTACCCCAACAGTAAATTTAACATGTAATCTCAGAAACAAAACTATAATCTCATAATAAACTACATTGTATACATGCATGTGTATATATATACACACATATATAGGCCTAATATATATATTATAACATGTTCTTCTAAAACTATAAACAGTTAATAGCTATAGAGATCTGTTCAAAAAATTCTTAAATTCTATATATTATTCAACTGCTCCAGGCTTCTCAATTTAGGATTCAAGCTTCTCAACTGATGCCACTTGATCATTGTACTTCCCAGAGATATCATGCAGGCCTTGCTCAACAATCTTGATGGTAGCGCCTTTGAAGTTCTTTTTGTTATAAAGCCTCCACTTGCCTCCAGTCACAATAACAGAAGACACACCAGACCAGTTATCTCCAAGCTTGAATGATTTGGTTGTGTCCTTGTGAGATGTACGATACTGTTTGGCATTTCCAATGAAGTTTGCATGCTCAAAAAGAATGATCCCTGGATTACGACGATCAAATCCTTGGCAAGAGGCAATAGTGAAAGGTGTAGTAACCCTTTCGCTGGAATTAGAATCTGATAAAGGTGTAGAAGGCACAAAAGCACGTTTTGCAGCTGTACCTTCGGCAGTACCATAGTGCTCCTTGTCATAGACAATATAGAAGCTGTGAGGTTGTTCACTGTTGTCTACTTTTGCTTGCTGGAATGAACCATACTCAGCAATTACATCACTAGTTGGGTCATAGATGTCATCTACTTCATTATTGGATCCCAAACACAGAGCATTCAATGTGCTTGCCATTTTCAAATTGGAGTTTAGTAGAGAGTTGAGATTTTGAAGAGAATGATTGACTTCTGAAGATTTCTCACTGTATATGCAATGGCTGCAGGTGAAGTTGTCAGTCCTAGAGACTGCTCCTCTTTATATAGCGATAAAGATTCATGCAAGACTGCCCACTATTGGACATGATGCATGCATGTAACCACATATAGACTCGTGGCCTCTCAGAATAATAAGAGCAATAATTAAAGATTATGCAAGATTGTTCATGCATTGCATGAATAAGACATGTAACCACATACTGTTAAGCTTGTGGCCTCTGAGTTTATTCTAGAATAATGGCATTGAATATAGGAGGAATAAAGATAATGCAAGATTGTTTATCTATGCATAGACTCTTGACCTCAGCAATTTACCTTGGCGTCACAGATGAACCTTTACAAATTACCAATTTCCGTCTGCTGGCAAGCTGAAAAGATCATGCAAGATTGTTCATGCATTGCATGAATAAGACATGTAACCACATGCTATTAAACTTGTGGCCTCTCAGTTTATTCTAGAATAGCATTGTTATAATTGAATAGGCGGAATAAAGATCATGCAAGTTATATTTGTCCATTCATAGACTCTTGACCTCTCACTGCCTGTTTATTCTAGAATATGTAGGAGCAATAAAGATCGTACAAGATTGTTTGACCACATGAATTGCTTGAATAGGACAATGTCACGTAACCACATATAGACTCATGGCGTCTTATAGTTTATTCCTATAATACTACTATATAATAGGAGTGATAAAGATTAAGTGGCGTGTTTGTATGTCGATGCAAACATGAATATCATTCAGTCTGAATACGGTACAGTAACCAAAGGCGTATAGGTAGAGACTGCATAGTTCCACTATACAAATTTATAGATATATAATTCTGGCTATATATCACTTTATTATTTCCAACAAGTAGAAAACACATTAGAAATGTAATAAAAACATAGGAATGGCATAAGTGCATGAGCAAATAAAATAGGAATGGTGGTTTTGAAGCTTGGTTTTGAAGAAATTTAAAGCTTTCCCCTAGCAATGCGGAAGAAACCATTCTCTTGTACAGGCTGGCCTCATGCATGGATCACGTACTCTCCAGCTACTTTTCACTACCCAAAAGTCAATGTCTGAATCAGTTCTTCCATAGTCAACAATTTCAACAGCATGCATGGCCACTACAGACATCTGTTTCTCCTGAATCAATATAGACACCACATTCATAAATGAAGAATTCATAAGTTCACTGCATGGTGGTGCTTAATGAGTTTATGCTGCTGCTGCTGCTAAAGTCTATTCGCGTTTACTTGAGCCTTCAAAATTTCTTCATGACTTGGCCGTATATCTATGAATTGTCCTATTTTAGATACCATTCGATCGCAAATTTCACGTAGATTCGTTTGGTACTTTTTAAAAAGCGCTACCCCTTACCATTCAAAAGTTACGCGTATGCCCCATACATAAAGTACAGACATTCCATTAACCACAAATGCGGAAAAGTATAGTACTTAAGCAAAACCACACTACTTCCTGGGCTCAAGTGAACGCGAATAGACTTTAGTCAGGGTTGTTTCAATATATAGACAGGAATTAGCCTGCTTTCTATGTAAGGATGTAGGCCCATTGGCATGTGTAGATTTTCAGTCTGCCTGTGGCTGACTATTTTGTATCAGGCCATGGAAGCCGGTCCCAGGCTATTCTCAGGTCAGGTCTATGCTGCTACTGCTGTTGGTCAGTGTTCCTTGGAAAGACAGACAAGGGTTGGCCTGCTTTCTATGCAAGCATCTATAGATGTATTTGTATGTATATAGATTTTTTTTTAAGTGACTCAGTACTGGAATCAGGCTCAGGTCAGCTCCTGGCTAGATCTTGTAAACTCCAACTATTTTACCATAGATTTTACTGTCTATGATTTTACAACATGCAGTTGAGCATTCCAGTACAATCATATATAATCATAGCATATCTTATAGCCTGTGACTTGCATATTCTGCTCCATCACAGAGTTATGTCAGTGGTGGAACCTGGGCTGGCTTTGAGTGTCACGACACACAATATGTTGATACTGGCGTGTATATAGCATTATAAGTGCACTGACTATAGCTAAGTGTGCCGAGGCTTCGGTGCCTTCATTTTGTGCAGGACCCTTTACCATATTTATTATTTTGGGCAAAGGTTGTCATGAGTATATACAATATACAGGACTATTGTAATGCAGTTTACCATGTACCGTATAGCACAAAAATTTGGCAGATTTTAATATTGGCGGATTGGCGGTTTTGATAAGGACCGCCAATATTAAATCCGCCAAGCAGTAATTTTTGCGCATGCACATACGTAATACGTGTATTACTGCGAGCACTAACGCCAAAATAAAATCCACCAATCATGATATTTTTGACAATCCGCCAAATTTTATTCCCGCCAATATTTTGTGCTATACGGTATTCTTTGTGGTGTATGTCTGTTTCATTAATTTTACTACATCCATTGAATGAAGGTGGCACTCAAACTTATCCCACCTCCGTGGCTCTCTGCATGTACATTTTGTTAAATAATAACAGTTTGTCGATCAACAACATTTTTTATGTGTCTATTGACCTAATACGGGTATCTATATATATCCGTATTCATGCTAACTGCATGGGCCTATACTATAGTAGCTGCATATAGTCTACAATTGCTACATTATGTGCAAACTCTAAAAGATATCACTCATTTATTCGTATCAATAAACTAAAATGTCTACTTTCTTCTATAAAACTCCATTAAGGGCTATAGTTTTTCATAGGTACTAACGTATAACTCTACTCAAGTCTTTCGGTCAATTAGCAGTTCCTTTGTGGCTACTCTTGTACAATTAAGATCACCAGTGCAGCAGCAAAGACAAGAAGGGTCCAGTAGAGAGATGCAAAATTCTTAGCACTGTTGTTGCTGCTGCTTCGTATGGTAATGCTTCGGCTTTCCAGTGTAAAAGTATCATCAAGATCAATCATCACACTGGCAGAGATATCCACCATGGTCCTTTGCTCACAACCTACAACAGTGGCAGTGAAATCAACATCCACATTGGTTCCAGCCACGACTTGTGTGTCAGCAGATGTAATTGTGTTCAAAGTAAGTTCAGTTGGTGTTCCTCCATCACCAGGGCGACAGGATACCAGGTTCATTGAAATGAGCTGTTGACGCACAAACTCTTCTACAGATCTGACCATTTCATTGCTCATTGGATCATTAACTTCAGCTTCAGTGCAGGTACCAAACTCAGGAACATTAGTAGGAAGCGCTAATGCTGGATCAGGGTCTGCGCTAATCGATAGTAATATTGCTTCTTCTGCAATTTGAAGCTCTCCCCTAGCAATGCGGAAGAAACCGTTCTCTTGTACAGGCTGGCCTCGTGGATCACGTACTCCCCAGCTGTTTTTTGCTACCCAAAAGTCAACACCTGATGGGGTTGTTCCGTAGTCAACAATTTCAACAGCGTGGCCACCACAGACATCTGTTTCTCCTGAATCAATATAGACACCACATTCGTACATGAAGAATTCATCAGTCACTTTCATTCCAGCCAGGACGACACTTCCTGCTTCTAGTGCATCTATTATATCTTGTTCACTGTCCAGAGTTGAAATATCCAAGCGGTCAAAGTATGAAGTCACGATTAATGAACTCCCATCAGCACAGGTGCTTGGACAGTTTGGCAGTGGCCTATTCGGATCTCTTTTAAAAATATTTGCATTGTAGCTGCTAACATCATCGCCATAAGGAGAACACTCATTGGAAACAACTCCATCTGTCCAAAAGTAAAATGGTCCTGCAGCCAAATCACCACCACAGCATCCATTTCCTTCACCAACAAAGTCTATTTCCTTGTTGCACAGAGTAAGATGATTTGCAGACAGCAGTGGTTGGCGAGTTCCCAGAGTGAGACTTAGTTGATCTGTGAGGGTATGTATGCTCGAAAAAGCCCAACAGCTACCACAGTCTCCTTGATCTTGAGGTGTAGCAATCAGACTATCAGATCCACGACGTCCCTTCGTATCATGTGTAGTATACGTAGCAGGATTGCAATTAGCTCTGTCAGATTCCCATTCTTGTGCTCCAGCTTGACGACGAACACGCCTTTCTTTATGAGCATCTTTAAGACTTTGAATGTAAGCATCCCATCTCTTGGATCGTTTAGGAGCCATCACATTTGAATCCTTTTCTCCTTCACAAGAAATTAGAGCAGGGACCAGCAACACACTGATCAGTAGTAGTAAGAACTTCATCATTGGATTTATGTATAGTTGTAGCCTTTGGTTGTAACCCTGCAGTAAGAACTCCTTTGCATGAACGATTGAGAAACACGAAACTGTTCTGCAAAGAGCATCAGAAAGCCTTTTTATGCTAATTCCCTTGTCGTAAATTACATTTTAAGCACCCATGCATAAATGTAGGAAATATAGAAATATTATTTTATTCATATTAAATTTTACTATACATTGTCATGCCACTGCATGTATGCAGGTCAAAACAATCAAGCATTTAAGATTATTGATAAAGTCTCCCTCCTCTCTTCGATCCCTCCACCCTCAATCCTCCCTCCTAAAAGAAAAAAATATATATATATATATATAATTATATAGAAAAGGAGGGGAGTGGTGGAGAAAGGTTAATTGGCAATATAATAGATTCATCAGTAAAAGCTGTAATAGCTCAATCTAAAATTGCAAGATAGTTGCATACAAGGTTCCTCTAAACCATCAATAATAGTGGTAAAGTTTTAAAGATTTTGCAGATAATTATAATCCATCTGCAAGAGTACAGTAACTGTTATTATTATTGTACATAAAATTAATTCAGTGTAAATGAAGCTCATCTGCCTGGTGAAAGTTAAAATTTAAAAATGTTTGACAAGAGACATTCATAAAGTTAACTTGCTAATCGAAACTTTCCTTCTATATATATATATACGTATTATTAATTTTACTATATATTAATATGTAGCTAGATAAATCTGAGTTGCTTATGGCTACAAGGTTTTTCTATAACGCATTGTGTAGAATATTTGTACATATGACATCCACTAATACATTTAATTTAGTGAATGGAGTATATCCAAGCTTGTTCCCTTCTCCATCATATGAAATAGAGTGAATACATGTAGTAACCTTAACCTTGCACACAGTATTGTACCAGTCAACTACATGCATTAGCAATATCCTTTGCATGAACACTTAGTCTAACTTATAATTGCATGTGCAAAGATCATCCAAGATTGTGATATTAGTCCCTCAGTGGTGCATGAATAAACAGCAATTTAATTATACTGTGTGTAGTAGAAAAAATAGTCTACATAAGATAGGAGTGCTATAGTTGTCACCAATTATGACCACTTGGTATTCTTCTGTGGTTACAGTCCATCAGATCAAAACAAGCTCCCCCTTTTTCCTCCTCTTGTTGACTACTCATACGCAAAGGAATCAAGGAAATAATTTGCGTATATTATGAACATATTACATAAGAAGCCACACTACTACTAATAATGTTATTGAACCATGATTTGGTTTTCCATAGCATAATGATGGTTCATTTTCTTTAGTTCGCACGTATATTAAGTATTTTTCGAAACCATGCAATAATAATTAATTGTGTGAAAATTATTAATACTGTCAATTCCCTTGATTGGAATTTCATCTCCTTTATTGAAACCTAAATTCTATCTGCCAAATCACTTATGTTATCATCTCTAATGATTGACTTTAATCCAACAATAAAATTGGACCAACTGCATGACAAGGTCATGCATGGAGACCTGGGAGTCCACTTAGTCAATATCTATATTAAATTTCTTTACAAAATTTTGTGTTGAATATTTTCATATATTGTAGCCCCACTCAGTACTTTGCAATGGGTGTATACATTTTTGTGTGTTATGAAGAATTGCGCTGCATGTAGTTTGAAAAACTTCCCCTTTGCATTAGCGCTAAGTTAATTCTGTCACTGAACTTTTCGTATGAGTAGTCAACAAAAGGAGGAAGAAGAGGGAGCTTGTTTTGATCTAATGAACTGTGAATACAAATGGTCATAATTGGTTATAATTTTGGCACTCCTGCATGTCTCAGACTGTTTTTCACTAGACCACACAAAAAATGGAATTAAATTCCTGTGTACTCATTCACCGTGCATTCGTAACTGAGGGACTAATATTAAGATTTTTGGGTGGTCTTCAACATTGGAATAGAAGAAAGAGAGTAACTGCATGTAATAGTTCCAGACAAAATAAAGAGCACCATATATGCATGGTACACAATCCTCGGCGTAATATACTGTAGCCTGCCTTGATGCAGATAATTAGCACCAAAGTAGCGCTATATCGAGCTAGGCATGCATGCTGTCAGTGTTGAACTTATAGCCAACATCACATCAACAATATCGCAATCCAGCTGCTGGCAATGAGCACGTGGACTTTATAAAAAATACAAGCGTTAAAACAAAGGATCTGCATGCTGCTTCTGAGCGTTTAGCCTAGAGTCATGTAGTGTCGCTATCTCAAGCTCCTGCATGGTATTATTCTAGCCAAGTTCAGTAATTATCTGTTAATACAAAAAAAAAAAACAAACCAAGAGCTGTCAATTACTAGCCACTTAGGTATGCACTGCATGTTGTCATTCATTGAATACCTATGGCATGCATGTTGGAACATAATCATGGTTCAATGTAGCTGCATGGTGTCCATTGAGATCTATAGGTATAATATGCATGTCTCAACAGTTTCTTGACATAGTTGCTAAGACCACCCAAATATCTAATGTCAGTCCCTAATAAAGATAGCATTAATGCATGCATGCATGAATAAACAAGAATTATTATTGTGGAATATTAATAAAAGTTGTGGTGTTAACTACAACGTATGAGTAGTCAACAAAAGGAGGAAAAAGGGGGAGCTTGTCTTGATCTGATGGTGTGTAGCTAGATAGGAATACTGGTGGTCATAATTGGATATAATTATGGCCCTCCTTGTCTCGAACTGTTTTCGCTACCTCACACAAAAGTATTATTAAAATTCCTAGATTGATATTGCTTTTGGGTGGTCTTTGAAAAATTAAAGTTACAGTGTTCATGCAAAGTATTATTGCACTCTAAACACTATCAAGTTATTATCACAATCATGATGAGATATAGATTTGATTTAATGATCAGAAAAAGTGTCAGAAAGNTAGTTCAGCTTAGGCCGCGGTGAACTGTAAAGAGGGTATTCCAAACACTGACATGACAAATGACAAATTCTACTCTACAGCTAGCACTGCATGTAATGGCTCACCTTGTATTGCACTCCAAAAAAACAACAGCCTAAAAGTGAAACAAAAACACAATAATTGTTGTTATTCACAATATCATAATTATGGTGTTTTTAAACCACAAAGCTGAACCATCCTGGTTCCAGCTTTCTCTCACATGTACCACCATTAGTCCTTACCACTTGAGTTGCATTAGGCTTGAAATGTTCGTTCCAAAATTTGTAGAATGAGAGTGCCTGAGGTACATATTCGTTTATTTCTTCCTCAGAGACGTTCTTCTCTGTCAATATTGACACGTTCAATCTGGTCTTTTGAACATCTGTCATTCCAGTTGCTGTGTAAACAATGGCATTGTATGGACAGTAATAATGATGATGAATTGATGGAATAAACAAGGCTCTAGCACATCTTCGCAATGACTTACTTTTAGAGAATTTTTCCAGCAAGTCATTTACACAGCTTTCATGCTGAACACAGTGAAAAAAATCAAACACTTACAATCAACTTTAGAAACAGTTAGGCTACATCTTACTGATTCTCCAGAGTAAAGAGTCATGGCCACCAAAGAGGTACATGTTTGGTGATTCCATGCCTGGAGACACATCAATAGCATGACAACACCAATGATATGACTACAGTGTACTTGTTGACAACACACTCACAGTACACTGAGGTAGGTGTCCCACAGAGTCTGTTGATGGGTAGGGGAGATCTTGCAGTCCTTGAGGGAGGTAACTGAGACCTGTGACGAGGATCAGGAAGAAACAAGGGGCAAAGAGCTGCAGGAAAGTGGCTTTCCAACTACGGATCTGTAGATGAATCACAGCTATAAATTTTGAAGTTCATCTCTGGTTTATACATTCATGCAGAGACAAATTGTACTCATAAATTATTACTTACACTAAACAGCCAATTCTTCCACAGAAGCAAGCGGAGTTGTCTGAACCTTCCAGCAGCCATCCTAGCTTTTGATCGAGAAACCTATCACTAGTCAGTCACATGAACGAAGTGTGGCCAAGTTTGGGGGAATCCCCTACAATTAAAAATGACGCAACAGTTTGGGGTCTAAAGTTCATTACCAGCATGGCCACTCCATCATCTGTTGTTGCTCCTTCTGCTGCTGCAAGCAAGGCTGCTGACATCAAGGTAAGTGGTCTACCACACTGACTGGGTAGGTTTGTTACTCTGTGCATGAAAGGCTCTGGCTGTAACTTGTATTGTGGTCAGGTTGAGGTGAATCATGAAGACCAGATGAAGATCAATGTGTTTGCCAGGGAGAGTAATCACTTGGATGATCTCAGTCAGGAGATCACAAAGAAGGAGGTGAGACAACTGTTGTGCTAATACATTGACAGAGCGTCTACTCTATGTCCACCTTTGCTGCAAGAGTACTAGACCAAATTCAGCAAGGGGCGGCGACTCCCATATGCTCTATACTTGCACCTGTGACCGCGGTCAAGATCTTGACCGTTGTAAATTTTCATTTTGACCCTTGACCAGTGCTAAAATTTGAGCTTGACCGTTGACCGTAGTTTCGGTATGACGTCATTTGGACGACCTTTACCAACTTTACCGTTCTGAAATTCATTTTAACCGTTCTAAAATTTCATTTTGACCGTTGACCAGCAAGAAAATTTCGCCTTGACCGTTGGCCATCATCTTGACCGCGGTCACAGGCGCAAGTACAGAGCATATGGGAGTCGCCGCCCCTTGAGCCCGGGCATACTGAATTTAGCCAGATAGCCAGATCTAGCTACAGCTGAGCATTCAATTTGCAAGTACTACAAGCATCAAAAGTACATTCAATGAATTTTTAAATAGAGGTTTAAATAATTATAACTAGGCTAACCACAGCTTACTGTATATCCTGCAGTAGGCTAGAATTTGCTAGCCCGGCGGGCTGACACCTCTGTGCTGGTCATGGGTCATGCATAGTCTCGTGAGCCAGACATCCCGGAACGTCTGGCCCGCGAGACTAGGTCATGCATACATGCCTTTAGTTGTGCATGCTAGTTGAGTGCGGCGAGGATTATGATGCACCTTGGTGCTTTCATTATATTAGTATTCATGAATACTGTCAATAATTATTATTCTAAAATTGATGTCATACTGTGCTGTACATTAATTTGCTGAGTATAAACAGGAGCTTATGAGCAAATTGCTTTGCAACACTCATATAGCTAAGATGCTCAGAATATCGTATAGTTTGTTGATCAAAAATAATTTCATCACACCTATATAGTGTTGTTACACATAATTATTATGTCCATGCATGGAATAATTATACAGCTTCTAGTCAACAATTCTACATTGTGTACAAACTTAACTCACTACAAATGCCTACATATAGAAACATAATTGTATGTTTTCTTCTACTAAAGCTCTAAGTTTCTCATGGACTAAACTATACTCAAACTCTCTTTAATTTGGCTATTCTTGCACAGTGAAAATCACCAGTGCAGCAGCCATAACTAGAAGAGACCAGCAGAGAGATGCTAAATTCTTAGCATTATTGTTGCTGTTGCTTCGTATGGTAATGGTGTGGCTTTCAAGTGAAAAATTTTCATTTAGATCGATTATCACACTGGAAGAAATATCAACTGTGGTTGGTTGCTCACAACCTTCAACAGTGGCAGCAAAATCAACGTCCACATTGGTTCCAGCAATGACTTGTGTGTCGGCAGACATAATTGTGTTCAAATTAAGTTCAGTTGGTGTTCCTCCATCACCAGGGCGACAGGATACTAGGTTCATTGAAATGAGCTGTTGACGTACAAACTCTTCTGTAGATCTGACCATTTCATCATTTGTAGGATTAGCAACTTCAACTTCAGAGCAGGCACCAAAGTCAGGAGTATCAGTAGGAAGAGTGAATGCTGGATTAGTTTCTGTGCTAACTGATAGTAATATTCCCCGTGCATTACCTCTAGCAATTCCAAGATGTCCCCTAGCAATTCGAAAGTAACCATTTTCATGCCTGTTGGTACCCCAGCTGTTTTTCACTACCCAAAAGTCAGTGCCTGATAGAGTTGTTCCATAGTCAACAATTTCAATAGCATGACCACCACGTCTCTTTGTGGTCCCTGAATCGGAATAGACCCCGCATTGATACAAAGAGAATTCATAAGTTGGAAACATTCCAGCAAGGACAACACCTCCTGCATCTAGTGCATTTATTATTGCTTCGTCATTCGCAAGAGTTGTAGCTCTCAAGCGATTTCTGTATGATGTCAGAGTTAGTGAACTCCCATCAGCACACGTTCTTGGACAAGTTGGAAGTGGTATATTACGCTTTTTATCATTATCACTGTACCTGCTAACGACAGTACCATAAGGAGAACACTCATTAGTAGTAACTCCAGAAGTAAAAAAATACAATGGGCCTGCATATAAACTAAGTGCACCACAGCACCCATTCCCACTACCAACATAATCATTATCCTTGTTGCATAAGGTAACATGGTTCGCAGACAGCAGTGGTTGACGAGTTCCCCGATTGAGACTTAGTTGATCTGTGAGAGTGTGTATGCTCGAAAAAGCCCAGCAACTACCGCAATCTCCTTGATGTTGTGGTTCAGCTAGAAGACTATTAGCTCCACGACGACGTCTTGTGACTCCTAATGTATCACGTAAAGTGTATGTAGCAGGATCACAATTAGCTCTGACAGATTCCCATTCTCGAGCTCCAGTTTGACGACGAACACGCCTTTCTTCATGAGCATCTTTAAGACTTTGGATGTAAGCATCCCATCTCTTTGATCGTTTTGGAACATTCACATTTGAATCCTTTTGTCCTTCGCAAGAAACTAGAGCAGGTACCAGCAAGACACTGATCATTAGCAGTAAGAGCTTCATGTTATAAATCGTGGCATGAACATTGAGCAAAGATGCTATGACCATGCACCCAAAATTGTTTGTGCTTTTCTTATCTCAAGAATGTATCATCTACCGCAGTTGTACTCAGATCTGATAACTTAGATTACATAGTACATTCTTGAGTGTTCATGAATACTTTTAATTATTACAATAATAATTGGGGTGAGCCCCACATTTGTGAGTAGGTTGACTTTACTGGAGGGGGGGGGGGTATCATCGTGTATACTTGATATTCAATAGTTTTGACCTTTAGCTTCTAGACTATGTATACGTGATCATCGACATGGCTGATTGAGTGTTTGCAGTGTGAAATGATCTACTACTAGCTGCTACTCAATGTCTTGCAGGTTTTATTGGTGCTCAACCTATGGATATATGAATATAGTCATAGTAGAGACGTTTGCTTCAATTCAGTGGAGCTCTATCAACATTGCCAATGAGCATTAGTGGGCTTAGTCACAGCTAACTTTAAAAGTCTAATAGCAAGATGTCTGGCGGTCAGTTCACAAATTTAGTAGAAGCATAATTATATTCTACCACTGATAAATTGATCAGAAAACTAGCCACACACTCTGAAGGTTTAATATGTACCACCGCATGTTTTTTTCATAAAAAAATATGGGTTACAGGTCTGGAGTATGCAACCAATGTTACCATGCATAACCTGAAATATTGTGTTCTTTGTGCAATATCGGTATGAACGGAGCTAGTGTGACAAGACTACAACTCAGTCTAGCGATCCTACATGTATGACTGTTGTGCAAATTGCAATGCTGTTGTCAGACCAAACAGATACCCATACAGTAGCCTAAGACACATGAAATACTGTATAATAACTGTATTTTATTGGAAGTTGCTAAGCAACAGCGGTAGTTGAACAAGTTTATGGGCATTTTAAGTGGTATAATTGTATTACTAGTGGCAATAGTACTACTGTTCTGTTTACGTAGTAACATGTGATTGCTTTGAAAAAAGTCACTTCCAACAAACACTACTTCACAAGTGGACAGGATTTGGACTTGCAGCCCTCATTCCTCTAGTAGCATAATAATTATTATACAGTCACTATGGTAATCCTGAGAATTGTAATGCCTATGATGTAATCTTTAATGCAGTAAAGAAGCACAAAAATTGGAGGATGCCAACCAACAGACCACACCCACTGAGGAACCAGAAGACACACCCACTCCTCCACGTCATGTGACATCATCAACATTTGGTCGTGTATTAAATGCAGCCAGTGCCTTTGGAGAATATAGAGAGTGTCCCAATTTCGTAAGTAGCTATACCTACTAATATCTTGCCTTGATACCATGTACAATGGTCTTCTTTGGTGCTTTGTTGTGCAGAGGAATTGCAAGAAGACAGTTTCTGTGAAGAGAATACTAATGAATGCTCCTGATGTTGGTATGGAGACACACACACCCACACACACACACACACACANCCTTTTGTCCATCACAAGAAACTAGAGCAGGTACTAGCAAGACACCAATCAGTAGTAGCAAGGGCTTCATGACTCTTCTGCATGAGCATGCATTGATTCACATGTAGCTATAACCTTGTGAGTTATAATTATATATATTACTAAAAACCTTTTTACAGTATGTTATTAATTGGTCAATTATTATTTCAGGCATCCATCCATGCATGAGTGAATTGGAAATGGGAATGATACTTTTATGGTTATCATGCACATAATGGTTTAAAAGTATTAGCTGTTCAATTGGTTATTGTATTCACGTGCAGCTACAGTTCATTAGACAATATGATATTGTACACTCTCCTCCTTCTTCTCTCCCCCATGCACTGAATCCTTCTTGCAGTATAACACATGCATTAAAAGTTATACATATACGAAAATTCTTTGGAAAAAAATCTTCTAAGATTTGAACCCATGCAGCTAGGTCTTTTGAATTCTAGTTGTTGACAAATACTCAGTCTCTTATACCACTGAGGTACTAGAACTCACTGGCAATGGAGTAGAGAATAATAGTGATGAAACAATTTTATGCTATAAATTCTGCCCATGCAAGTATATAGACCCTCTTGAACCCTTTGAGAAAAGTTGTATTCTATATTAAAATGCTGATTAGATTTAAAGGAAGCAGCATGTATGCATGTACATTGCCGAGTATATAGGCCAGTTGTATGTTTGTTTGTGTGTGTGTGTGTGTGTGTGTGTGTGTGTGTGTGTGTGTGTGTGTGTGTGTGTGTGTGTGTGTGTGTGTGTGTGTGTGTACCAATAAGTCAGGCTAGTCATTGACAACTACTTTGTGTATACAAATTCCAAAATAAAGGGATACTCCTCAGTATACATGTATGTATATATAAATCTTTTCAGTAAAACTAGTCTAAGACTTGCACGTTCAAGATTGCTAATGCAGCAGCTAAGACAAGAAGGGTCCAGTAGAGAGATGCTATACTCTTAGCACTGTTGTTGCTACTGCTCCGCATAGTAATGTTGTGGACTGTCAGTGCAAAATTTTCATCAGGATCAATTGTCACACAGGCAGAAATGTCTACCATGGTTGGTTGCTCACAACCTTCAACAGTGGCAGTGAAATCAACATCCACATTGGCTCCTGCAATAACCTGTGTGTCGGCAGACATAATTGTGTACAAAGTAAGTTCAGTTGGTGTTCCTCCATCACCACTGCCACAGGATACCAGGTTCTGTGAGATTAGCTCCTCACGTACAAACTCTTCTGCTGATCTGACCATTTCATCGCTCATTGGGTCATCAACCTCAACTTCAGAACAGACACTAGCACCAAAGTCAGGAGTATCAGAAATAGAAGTGAGTCGTTCAGTACTATTAAAGGACAGCGTTATTCCTCCTTCTGCAATTCCTAGCTCTCCTCTCGCAATGCGGAAGTAGCCATCTTCTTGTAGAGGCCGGTCAGCATATAAATGTACTCCCCAGCTGTTTTTCACCACCCAAAAGTCCGTCCCTGATGGAGTTGTTCCATAGTCAACAATTTCCACAGCATGGCCACCCAAAATAGATGTTGTTCCCGAATCAGAATAGACACCGCATTCATACAAAGTGTTGAATTCAGAACTCACTACCATTTCCGTTAGGACGACATTTCCTGCATCTAGTGCATTAATTATCTCGTGATGTCCATTTAAAAAGATTGTAAAATCCGTAATATGTAATGGTGGGGTTAAAGGAACTATGTCACTATATAAGCGGTGTTTTGTTGCTAAAAATAAAAATAATGACGTTTTGTGACGTTTTTTGTTGATACGCGGGTACCACGTCCGGGAACGTTTGCATACTANACACACACACACACACACACACACATACACACACACACACACACAGTCCCCCCTCCACATCTCCCAGTATCTAATCTGAGAGCATCTCTAGTCCTCGGTCCTCAGCTCCTCCTGGAGTGGGATCCTCCAGAAGAAGAGCACCCTGACTTTCCCATCCATGGCTACAAGATTTCCTACGACTTGATCTGGAGGCTTCACAAGAGCGCCCGCTTGTCTCTCTCCCCNACTGGTTGTGTTGATATCTTGGCTGTGTGTGTGTGTGTGTGTGTGTGTGTGTGTGTGTGTGTGTTGGTATTGTGGAACATGGAAAAGAACTCAGTGCTGTGTGTGTTGTGTTAATACTTTAATATCAGCTCTATTGTTCTATATAATTATGTACCCTATAGTCTGAAGACCCAATTCATTCACTAAGACCTGTTGCCATGGTGATGACTCCTAATACCATTGTTACAAAGACAATAGTATTTGGCCACAAATTTGGACCCTATCTCTACCCCCATCTGCCTTGGTAGCCAAGCTCACATGCTCTGTATTGCTACAGGCTAACATCTACTCTTAGGACAAGGAGCAAACATCATAAGAGTGACTTGAGGCTACATAGAACAGTTGAAATTGAATGCTTGAAGCAATTGTTAGCTCTTTCCACCTCTTGCAGAAACCCTTAGATCTATATACACACTGGGAAGACCCTGAAGTAATTATAAATAATTAACTCTTTTCAGGCTCAGGGAGAAGAGATGCATGAAGAAAACTAACAAAAATTGAATCAATTGTTCACTACAATGGCATACACACAAGATAGTAGCACTTGTTCTGATGCAGCATCAAATACTAATGTGGTTACTATAGGAACCATGCACCATAAAAATTATCTTACCTATTGAAGATTGTCCAGTAGGTGAACCTGCAGCAGTTTTAGGAGTCTGAGTGTAATGTGTGTGTGCGTACGTGTGGTATAATAAGGTCATGTGACTAGCTTGTTACCATGGCAATGGCAACGTAAAATGGAAGTGGACAAACAAGGGCTGTTTTTATTAGATAAACATTCATCGTTATGTATACACACACGCACACACACACACACACACACACACAGAGTAAACACACACAGTGAGAATTTTACCTCAGCATTTTCGGCACATATCTTGAGTGCTGTCTTCACATCGTGAAGATCCATGGAGTTGAGATGTTCGGTGTTCTCTCCATCTCCCTCATGACTGAACACAGTGACTTGATCCGTGGAGAAGTCATCATCTGAGAGAGAGAGAGAGAGAGAGAGAGAGAGAGAGAGAGAGAGAGAGAAGAATAATGATTACCATAGAGCTGTCAAATATCACAACAAAGCTGTTTCAACAAGATATGCTGTTATTTTGGTCACTAACTAGTACCCACCCGCTTTTCTGTTTCATAGTGGTTCTCAAGCAAAAACATAAAATAACAATAATTGTTGCAGATTTTAGCTATCATTTACAGTATTGCAGAGATTACAAATCAAAATTGAAATTGCATAGCTCAAAGTGGAGAGAAGATAAGATAGTGCCATGTACCCTCTAATCAGAGAGAGAGAGAGAGAGAGAGAGGGTGCACTGCTATGGAATTGAAGCCAAGGACATGCCAGCAGGAAGTGGAACTAACCAAGAAAAGACTTCCTCCAAACCACAAAGGTACCTCAACTACTACACATGGCCACCTACACAATGCTATACATAATGTTGAATTTCTTATTGTGAGCTGGAATGCTGGAGTTCAAAGTTCAAACATGTTATGTGGCATCAGAGAACATATGTGTCAAGTTCACATAGGGTCACACACAAGCACTTACTACAAGTCCCAGACCCCATGTATGTATGTATGATGATGCCACACCAGCTAGCTATAAGGTGATGGATTTAGCCAGTGAGTAAAACAGAGCAGCAATATCCTCACACAAAGGCAGGGAGAGCTGGAGAAGGACTAATATAGAGTGCTAAGACAAGAGTTGCTACGGTCATCACCTAACACAATGTACACCTGTACACCAGGTAGGCCCCTACTTATCACTGGGAAAGATTAATTCTTATGCTTGCAAACATAATGAGTGAAGCTCCTGTCATTATTACCATGGTGATGCTGAGAAGACTCATCTCCATGGGTACATACACAGAGGTAGCTCTACTAGCCTTGATGGATATAGCTACACACACCAATGGCAGTAGCTCCAAATTATACAATGCTAGGCCAGACTAAAAGCTAGAGGGGGTCACACATGTACACTTGCTTGTGCACATTTCGTGATATGGACTCTAAACTCAAACATACAATACACACAGGTGCACACTCCAAACGAGAAACACCCAACTCAACAACAACAAAAAACCACTCTCTTCTAAAACCATCAAAATATCCTTTATCCCATTATGATTATGTATACATGCACACAACACTTTATTCATTCACACTCACGCACTGACTAGTCTAGAACTTTTATATTTCTTCATACCATTTCCATTGCTTCCATTGCCTGCTGGTCCACTCGGGCCAGATCCGCTGCTACCAGCAGCAAGCGAACTAGCTGAAGACATTGCTCGTTTGTTTCTCTCTCTTTCTCTAGTCCACTTCTAATTCGAATTATCGCGCTCAACTGGAGCTCTTGACAAATTCAAACGAACCGCCTCTCTTTGATCTTTCACAATGTATATCCTTTGAGTAATTAGCCACCAGTTGATATGTACACAACGGACGTCTTGAAGTCCTCAATGGCTTGTCTTCTTCTCTCCGCTAGCGAAGTTGATGTCTTCTTCTCCAACTCACACACGAAATGGCAAAAGGATGGCGTGTATATCCAAGGCAGCGCGTGTACAAGTATTCGAGGCGTCTGAAAAGCTGTACGAGTCGTCTGTGAGTGGCGGTATTCAACACAAAGACTGTTTTGAGAACTTCAAAGAAACAAAACTCTTTCTTGTATTAGCGCTAATCGTATTCATAGCCGCACGCTAACACCATGCATCTCATTGGATGAGTCGCAAATGCAGGAAGTGACGTCAAAATACGGATACATTTGGCGTCTTTGATCTTTTGTGGTCAATTAGTTTGGCGGCGTCATTTCAAAGGCATTTTAATGAGTGCCCCTCCCACTATGCTTTGAAGTAGCACCACATACAATACTGCATTTTTTATTAGCAAACAAAGTCAGCTATAAATACACACAGATATTATACACCATTCATGGTATTATGGCTATCCCACCCAGCATTCAAGAGCGTGCCCTGTTTCAATAAGATTAGCAACTCTATTTGGAGCTGTAGTCCAAACAACAGTTCCAACTGCTCCAAGTAAATACTGAGTTTACTAGTTAGGTTTTCGTGTGTGATGACTGCAAGCTATATACTAGCTAGGAGAGACCATATTGCCTATAGGTTATCATTGGCTGAACTTCCAGGATAGTCACATCCCATGGCTAACCTAGACCATACAACCATTATAGGCTATTAGTGAATACACAGCACCAAAGTTAATTTCAAAACTCACGCAGTGAAGCTAGTACAAAAATTTCGACTAGCTACGAAAGAATATTGCCTATAATATTTTCCTTCTAGCTAGTAAGTGCCCACAGCTAAACATCCATAGCTGAAATATATATATAGGTCAATCTTATCAGTGTACGCGGTATGTTGTTGAAAACATTGCACCGATTTGGGGATGATAATGATGCCATAGCAACAGTCAACATATCATTGGGTACATAGGGTTATGGACTCACAGAATTATGAGATGACACATGTGAATTTATGTACTAGCTGCTGTGAGCACTGGTGTAACTTGCATCCATGAACATAATATAACACAATATTACGACAGTATAATATTATAATTTAATTTCTGTACGAACAATCATCAGGAGATTGTATGTCACCAGGAAATGGCAAATAAGAGAACTGCTACAGATGACATAATATGACAGAGATCGAGAGGTATCAAAATGTGAGCTTTCTCTAGCTAGATCAAAGACTTTATTTAGTAGGTAATAATTATTGTTTGCTCTGCGAAACATTTGTGTACATGGATGACTTTTTGGTTATTGTTGAGATGGAGTGTTTTAGATTTTTAGTGGTTGCATTAATCATTTCAAATTCTGTTTGGCAAACATTGCATTCAATTAGAGCCAGAATTGCTCAAACGTTAGGTAACGTTAGCTCCGGAAATAGAATTAAAGTTCACAAATCCATTTTAGTGCAGCTATATAGGTAGCTACAGCTAGGCACTAGCATTGGCAGCATACCTTAAAAATGTTTATCTAGTAAAGTTAACATTTATTGTATAATGAAACATGCCAACAACAATGAATTAGAGTATGTGTACATACATACATACAAGAATTGAATTATGAGCATACTATCTAGCATTCCTGGTTGTAAATATCCTCCCAGATGACATCATTGCGAACACGTACAGCACATGCATATATGCATGCAAGCATGCATGGTGAACCATCCAGATCCATATGACCACAATTGACTTACAAGTTAACGAAATAATAATCAAAACAGAGCTTTCGGTTATAATATTATGACATTAACGTTATTAGGGAATAAAAATAACAATTTCAATGATGTCGTAATTATTAACACAGACAAAACATACTTAGTTTTTTAGTTTGCAAGTTTCGCACTTTGTGAGTTTCAACTCGATTTCTTCTTGATCATCACAACACCGAATATGAGAAGAGCAATGATTGCCAGCAGTACAATAGCACCCACGATGAAGAAGATCTTGTGTTGGATAATCCTGTGTGTGTGTGTGTGTGTGTGTGTGTGTGTGTGTGTGTGAGGCCACCACATGTAAC
>CAXIPT010000004.1:2738054-2785553 GCA_964030475.1 Tethya wilhelma | reverse complement strand
CCACTGTGGTCAGAGTGATGAGAGCTTTCAAATGATATGGTTTACTTGTGAAATTGGAAATGGTAATTTTTGTCAAAATCGCACTTGATCAAAGGCTATAAATCCATGGTTTTTGATGATTTTCATCAAAATTCAAATCTGGAAATAAACCATATCATTTGAAAGTTTCTTTGTGCTGATCACAATGATACCGATCCCAGCTCAATACGACCTTCCTAGGCTGAGATATTATTGATAATGTGTTGAGAACCTATACCATCATACAGTGATGAGAAACCAAGAACCTAAAACCATCATACGTGATGAGAAACCAAGAACCCAGCAACACATTACCAGGCCTATCTCAGCCTAGGAAGGTCGTATTGAGATGAGACTGGCTCCACTGTGGTCAGAGTGATGAGAGCTTTCAAATGATATGGTTTACTTGTGAAATTGGAAATGGTAATTTTTGTCAAAATCGCACTTGACCAAAGGCCATGCATATGATTTTAATCAAAATTTAAATCTGGCATCAAAATATATCATTTGAAAGATCTCTTCACGCAAATCAGAATGGTACTGATCCCAGCTCAATACGACCTTCCTAGGCTGAGATATTCTTGATAATGTGTTGAGAACCTATATTATCATAGAGTGAGATGAGAAACCAAGAACCTAAAACCATCACACATGATGAGAAACCAAGAACCCAGCAACACATTACCAAGCCTATCTCAGCCTAGGAAGGTCGTATTGAAATGGGACTGGCACCATTGTGGTCAGAGTGACGAGAGCTTTCAAATGATATGGTTTACGTGTGAAATTGGAAAATGGTATTTTTGTCAAAATCGCACTAACTCATTATGGAATTGGTTTTCCGTTTATATAAGAGGGTGCTAAAATTCACTAAGTTTTTGTAAATTTTCAGCATACAAGTCTTAATTATTTCAAATCTTGACAAAATCTTACATAAAGTGTCCAAAGTTGAACAAAGGTGTGTGAATTCTGACATGGGTATACAAATTTGTACACCCTTGACCTGACCAATGGTATATAAATTTGTACAAATTTTTTACATCTTGAGTGGGTGTACAAATTTGTACACCCTTCAAAATTTGAAAGTGTACAAATTTGTATACTCTTCGTAATTTTAATTATGCCAGAAATTCACCTATTATGCCAGCATAATTCTCTAATTCTAATGCTTACCTATTATGCTCAAAATTATGCTGAAGTGATCGGAAAGCTTCAGAGCATGATTCCTACTTAGCTATGTATGAATAAATTTATGAGCACAACCGCTACATATAAAAACTTCAAATTTCATTGGATATCTGTGTACTCAGGATTCTATATAGCATCTTTTGGGTTTCTAAATTGTGTACAAGCCTCCAAAACTGTAATACTTACGCAGGTTCCTTTTTGGACAGTTACTGTAGAACGTGAAATGCACTCTTTCACCATAACTTCAACAAAATACCAGAGTTACATCTGCTGTCAGTGTTGTGCTGAAACTTGGTTCACACACACACACACACACACACACACACACACACACACTACATGCAGGGATCCAATGTTCGTCTTTGACTTGAACAGTGTTGTTGGTGACATAGCCTGGTCACCATACTGCTCCACTGTGTTTGCAGCCGTCACTGCAGAGGGCAAGGTCTACATCTTTGATCTCAGCATCAACAAGTATGAACCTCTCTGTGTGCAGTCAGGTAAGAGGAAGGAGGTTGAGGGAGTGTTAATTTGGGCTCTGTGAAGGAATGATTCGGACTTGTGATTAGCAGTAGGCCTTGTGTAGGAATAGCCTGGTTTATGAGGCTTGGATTAAGAAATTAATGGTAACTATTGTTCAATTTTGTGAAGGAAGGATTGTTATTCTAAGCACCTTCTATAGTTGCCCACCCCTGATTTTGATATCATTTTGATTGTCCATTTTTCCAAGTACAGTAGAACCTCGATTATCCGAACGCTCGATTATCCGAACAGAGCTGAAGACCAAATTTCGGTTAATTAGAACAAATCCGAACAGACTCCGCCCTTTTTTCGAGCTCGAGGCTTACGTAATCGTGCACGCGGTCACTATTATTCAAGTTTGATCGAAGAAAAATACAATCTATTAGTGTTCTGAGATGCTAAAGAGCTAGTAANATAGTTTTAATGGGAAAAGGTTCTTTGGGTTCTCCAATAGTTTTGGTGGGAAATGGTTCTTGGGTTCTCCACTAGTTTTAGTGGGAAAGGTTCTTGGGTTCTCCACTAGTTTTGGTGGGAAAGGTTCTTGAGGCTGTAGCCTCAGGGTAGCCTCAGTTACTAAGCATAACATTTCAGGCTCACATCAGATACACACAGTAATAAACCATAATTTAAGTTTAATTTGGATACACACAGTAACTGACTATACTGTACATGTATTTATTTTGTTCATACATAAAGTCATCTCATCTCCATAATCATGTTACATTAGTGTATACTCTCGATGATCATTCAGTGCTTATAATGTCTGAGAACACGAGTAATGGTTGTAACTCCCAATTGGTTTGCAATTTTACTTTTTCCCATTGATTTTCTAACTCCAAGAGAACCTTCTCTTCACCCCTCACAACAAACCACCATCTTTTGTGATTACCGTCGTTGACAGTCTTATCCTTGTGTCTCACCCTAATCTGCTCCCTGCTCATGGAGGTTAGCTTTGTAGTGGTTGAGATGACTGCGGTAGAAGTGGTCTCGGGCATAGTTCCCCATATTTTTCTAGCCCCTTGAACTTGCATCTTGGGCTTAGCCGTGTTTGAGTAGCTGCTGCAGGATGGTTCAGTTTGTCTTAATGGAAGCCTCGAAAATAGTAATACTTACGTATATGCGCAGGTTCCTTTTTAGACAGTTAATGCACTCTTTTACCATAACTTGATGAAATACCAGATTTACAGCAGATTCTGCTGTCAGTGTTATGCTGAAACTTGGCTTACACATATACATACACACACACACTAATCCATATACAGGGATCCAATGTTTGTCTTTGACTTGAACAGTGTCGTTGGTGACATAGCCTGGTCACCATACTGCTCCACAGTGTTTGCAGCCGTCACTGCAGAGGGCAAGGTCTACATCTTTGATCTCAGCATCAACAAGTATGAGCCTCTCTGTGTGCAGTCAGGTAAGAGGAGGGAGGGTGAGAGGGGAGGAGTGTTTGGGCTCTGTGAGGAATGCCACGGATTTGGCCTTGTGATTCGCAATAGGTCTTAGCTATGGAGGGCTTGGTTTATGAGGCTTGGAATAATGTTTACTATTGTTCATTTGAAGTCATTTTTGTGAGGGAAGGATTGTTATTCTAATTATCAAGCACCTTGTATATACAGTTGTCCACCTGAGTTTTGATATGATTTTGATTGTCCATTTTTTCCAAGTAGGTATATATTGATTTCTAGTGTAATAATTATTACAATGAATCACATAAAATTAACTATTATTCCAAATTGGATATCAAAAATAATGGAAATTCTCTCAAATATGGCCCTTTCTACACATGCACTCACTCACTCACTCATAATATGCAGTTATTCAGAAGAAACGTACTAAGCTAACTCGTGTGTCGTTCAACCCAATCCATCCAATCATTATTGTTGGTGATGACAGGGGCTCTGTAATCTGTCTCAAATTATCTCCTAATCTCACCAAGGCACTTCGAGTGAGTTACAATGATACATACACATGACATTGTACTCCTACTATCTGATTTGTTGATGCTCTCTCTCTCTCTCTCTCTCTCTCAGGAGAAGAATCGTACTCGTGACACTGAAATTGCAAAGATGGAGAAACTGATAACATTTGTCAATGAACCTCTCTTGAAGAAGCAAGAGGCCACACCCACTGAGTCTTGATAGACCACACCCACTTACTAGTGAGAACTCCAATATGCATGCAGCATATCAAACAACTGATTAAACTCTTAATAATAATTTTTATGATCTTATACAACATCTTACACAGGTGAATACATGATAATAATATATTGTCAAGTGCGGTAATAATTACCACAAATTATGTAATGATTATAATAATCACATCAATAAATACCTGTATACAAAGGCAAAATTAGTGCATTATTTTGCATACATACTGTTTTAAAAACTCCATTGAAGTGCTATATATACGTATGTAAATATGTGCATGTATCGATAGTAATAATTACAGTATAACTTGAATCACATAATTGGTCTCTGTACGACTACATACGACTGTTGTGGTGCTCCTTGTACAATAGCTGGAGTGGCATTCTGCATCATTGGGGTGGACAGTAACACTGGATTAGTGGGCTGTGCAACCGGTATAATAGTTCCAACATTCGGCTGTATGGCTAGTGTCGGTTGGATCATCGGTTGAGCTGTGGGAACTGGAACTTGGACCACAGTCGGAGGAGGGCGTGGTGCTGGGACAGGAAGCAACGACGTCATCATCTGTGGTTGCTGGATAAGGGGCGTGGTCTGTTGTATCATCGGCTGTGGAGGTACGTAATAGGGTGTTGACTGTGGTTGTTGTACTAGCATGACTCGTGATGTGTGAGGCTGTGGGAGGAGTGAGGGTTGGGAGGCTAGGAGGGGTGGGTGTGGCAGTGGTGGCGGCACTGATGACATCATCATTGGTGGGGGTGGTCCTGGTGCTGGTTGTAAAGGAAGTCCAGCTGGATTCCTAGCAGGCACTATAATGTATGTGTGCCATGCAATTTTACTCATAGTTATTACAAATGCACCCCCCCCGTCCCTGATTGTAAGAAAAAATAATGCCAGTAGCTATTAGATAGGCACTTGCATGGAGCTAAAAAATCACTATGACATAATCACTTTCCCATTAATCTTAATCGGTGAATTAAAGCATGCAGCTAGTTAATAAGACAAGGGGTCCCCAACTATATTGGAGTCTATGAGTCAAGTGAGACTGTCAATGGCCGCTGAAGTTTCACTACTGCATTCAGTGCAATCAGAGCATTCAAATAATATCCACTTTGTTGCAGTTTGGACAACGTAAATATATAGACCTGAAATCCAACCAACTCTAGCTACATAATCCAATTGTCATACATTGCATTCTAGCAACACAGTTACAATTTGGAAACTTGTAAATTCAGGCTTGTAATCTTTCTTCACTGAGTGTTAGATTCACAGCAACCGTCTGAGTAGCTACTTTTGCATCACTGCTCTACTTGTGAACCGCATGCATTTGGCAAGATATAACCTTCATTATTTTGAAAGCTCTTGACATGCTGATTACAATGGTGCAAGATGTATTTACAGACATACTAACACAACAAATTAACTCACTCATAGTAGGTGGAGGTGCTCCTAATAAAGGCCCACCAACTGGGCCAGGTCCTACTGGCATTGATCCTGTACCACCGACTCCTAAACTGTTTGATAAAACTGGTCTAACCGGTCCAGCAAGATAAGATGATGCCATTGGCATAGAGGTCAAAGGTGAGACTCCCATACCAGTAGGAGGTGTGCTCATCAATCCAGTTGGCGTGACTGGAGAAGCCGGAAAAACAGGATTGACCGGTTTTAGCGGAGATACACCAGTGGCAGGCGACATTGTAGATGGTTGTGGGAGGAGTCCGACTGATTGAGTGGGTGTGGTCAGTGACATTGTGAGGGTGGGAGGGGTACAAGTATACGTGTGAGATCTGCGAGTGTATGTGTGAGTGTGTGATGGTGTGATGGTGTGATGGTGTGATGGTGTGATGGTACAATTCATAAACTAAAAAGAAATATTGTGCACATAATAATTATGACAAACACACATGGAGTGGAATTAACATCTAACTTGGACACGTACAGTTTCGAATTGATGCACAAGCCAATGTACAACCGAGTATTGCTTAGAATAATTTTTTATACCTTCCCCGGCAGTATTGGAATAATATTACACCATGTAATCTTTTAATCTGTGAGAGCCTGACATTGTACACTCAGGTATTATCTGAAGCAATCTATAATGATTTTTAGCCACTAAAAAGATTTCACATGACACTACGCTATTCATACTGACTGACTGAATACATGTGTTCACTGCACATGCACTCATAGCATATTCATAGGAAAAACACATGCTCAAAGCTTAAGACCAAACAAACTATACAGTCACCAAATCAAAAAAATGTATAGCATAATATCTCTAAGCTGATTCTGTTTGTCTATCAGCACTGCTAAGTCAAGATTACAGTTCTTAAGTTTGGTTTGTTTTTTCCAGTTAGTGGCCATACAAATATTGAACTATTGACGAACTATGATGTTTGCTTCACACACACACAGTCAACCATAGTATTAGTGATGAGATGGAGTGAATTCATTCAACATTCCATTCGACATGAATCTGCTAATTCAATAGATACTAGATAAACAAAACACCCAACGATGAATAAAACACAATGACAATTTGCTGCTTCCGAACTCACTATACCCTGTACATGCAAGGTCATGTCAGTGGAGCCAGGCACTGACAAGTCTCTATTGATGATATTCAGTGTTTGTGGGGTAAAGCTACAGATGGTCTTGGAACATTATTCATGAGAGCAATAGGGTAAATGCACAGTTGGCAATGCAGCAGTATGGACCCAGTAAAACCCGTTTAGTCAGTGAATAGATTGTTGTTCTACATACACTATAGACCTACAAGTTCGATCTCTCACTGAGACTATGAACTCTCCACACACGTCACACATTAATTTTAACCTACATGAGCTCAATGGTCTATGATGATCTATGACATGTTACAATCAATCACAGTTTGATCAGATAATAATACGTAATTATACCAAGCATACTTGATGTTTATGTCATTGAACAAAGTCAATATTTTGCTAGTACAATACAAATACTAATATTGAAACAAATTTAAGAGCCCTTGGCCCAGGCACTAGCTGATACAAACAGCTATAATATTCAGCATACATCAGGAGAAATCTATTATAAAGATATATGCAGAGTAGCATAGCCAAAATTGTATGAGTTATATCTATACACCCAAAGCATGAGTCAAACTGCATATAACTGATGCACTAGCTTGGTCTATATGTTATAGCTGTATGACGAACTTACATGAACAGAAGCAGCTCCTGTTTCGATCAGTCTATATGTCTCTGCTGAAGTGTTCGGTAATGGTCGTCAAGAACATAATTTCTGATAATACGCGTGCGCGTACATTATACTTGAGCTGTACCATGCATGGTTTGCTGGGTCTGTTCATGAAGCTATATATAGGGTGATCCAGATAAATCATGCATGATAATTATACTACTTAATTATAAGCAAAAATATATATATTTTTATAGCAATAAATAATTTGCATACACTATTAGTAATAATTAAATGTAATAACAGCAAATTGAATATTAAATTTTATTTCTGTCCAAGCTGCAGTCTCAACTTGCAGGGACCACAATGAAGCTGACTGTCAAGACTTCTAGTCCTGCTACAACCTTTACAAGAGCCTTGGAATGAAGATGACTTGTGTGTGTATGTGTGTGTGTGTGTGTGTGTGTGTGTGTGTAGGGGGGGAAGGGGGGGGGGGATACGTACAACGCTGAGTTATTGCAATGTAAGGATTATGTGTTTATGTACAAATTATAGTCATTATGTACCATGATCTACCTTGCTATTTCATCGTTGTCATGGTTACTAGGAGCAGGTGTTGTTTGCGATGTTGATTTCAGTGTGGCACACATCTTCACTTCTTCATCTTTAGCATTTTTCAATAGTTGGAGTAATGATGGCCTTGATGTCTTCGGCTTGAATCAGCTTAGCTATAGAAGATCTAAGCAGAGAATAGAATCATGTGATTACAGTATGCATACATAATTATGTCGAGTGAACATAGAATATAGTGAGTAACAATATATATTATTATTATTATGTCCTAATATTTTCCGTGAAATCCAGGAAAATTACTTGGAGTCCCTAAAAAATGCCCAGCAAAAAAAAAAAAAAAAAAAAAAAAANGTGTGTGTGTGTGTGTGTGTGTGTGTGTGTGTGTGTGTGTGTGTGTGTGTGTGTGTGTGTGTGTGGTAAAAGGTAATGTTATTGCAGACTCCCAAATGAGCAACAAAATCATACACTTCAAAATTTCTAGCTACGAAACTGAATGTAAAATAATAAATCTATTAAACATTTGGCTATACATAACCTTCCACTCAGAGATATACCGTATAGCCGGAAATATTGACAGGGATTTTAATTTGACGGTTTGAAGGTCAAAGTCCAAATCGTCAAATTTAAATTCGGCAATATTTTTATTTTACATTCCGTGGAGCAAACCGTCAAATTTTTTGACGGTCAATATTTCCGGCTATACGGTTACCGTATAACCAGAAATATTGACGGTCAAAAAACGTAGCAGTCAAGAGCTTTAAATTTGTCTAAGAATAACTCACTCTAAACATCCACCAGACCCTAGGAGAAGAGAAGAACCCATATTGTTCATTGTTGTCATATATCACCACATGATGCTGGTTGCCTACACCAAGCTGAAAAATACCATCATGTCATCATTACATCACTGAATAAGACACTGCTAAGAATGCAGCCATAACTAATAAGTTTACACTATCATTATAAATCTCGTGAAGAGATTACATCATCATTACATCATACTATACCTGTCCGACTTGGCGTTCAAATTGCTCGGTGGAGGGCAGCATGTGTGAGTATGGTGTAGACTGCTCTGACACCTCATCAATGTCAAAGAAAGCGGCGTCGTTAATTCTCTCTCTCTTGTACTCTTCTTTGGCATTGCGTGAAGAATCCATGAACCAAGATGCTATATACACAAGTGTACGTGTGAGTATGTGCAATATCGACAATCTTTATTTTGCTTCCAGTGTGATGCTGGAATGAAATGTGATGCTACAGGTACATGAGTATAGAGCTCTTGTAATTGATGTCATCAAAGCCGGAAGCATTTTGAAGTGATACTAGAGTTAGTTATTTTTGCCATACGGAAGTAAATGACAGCTACCCGTTTCTTTGTATTGCTCTGTACATTCTTGTCATACAAAAGTGACTCATTTTTCGTAATTGCAAGAGCTCTATACATGAATGTGCATACATAATACTGATTCAGTGAACGTTTCGTGCAGTGTGAATCATATCAAAATGTGTGTGCCTATGTACATTAATTTGCTATGTGAAGTAGTATATCAATGGAGCAAAGTGAAGCTTTGCTCCAGTTTGTTGAGCTCAGATGAAAAAAATTATGAGTGCAAGTGAAGTGGTAAGAATGGTAACTGAAATGTTTGGCAGTTGCTATGATTTGCAATGAGAAATGGCAACTGCAAGTACTCTAATTAGGCAATAGTCCAAAGCAACTGAAACCATCTTTGTATGTGAAATAATTATAAAAGAGTCAAGCAAATTTATACTTATAAACCATGAAGTGGGAGTTTCATGTTCTGATAAACCTACCGTCCAATACTCTTATATTCTTCAGTCCATTGGTTAGCTGCTGTTTGAGCCACGTTGAAGACACAAGGGCAGACACCATTGTTACGATCAAGATACATACATACACAACAGCTGCCAAAGTTCTGAAGGTCACAGATCAGTCCGCACCCCGCCCACTTTTATGCCAAAAAAATGTGCAACCACGTGACTCTCTGCGCATGGGCAGAACGTGCATCTAATTAGGAAAAACCCGCCCACTAGTGCCGCCCATTTTTGCGTTTCTATGGAAACTGTGCATGCGGTGTCCATCTTCAAACAAAATGGCCGCTGGCTCGTCTTTTTAGCCTCAAGGAATAAAGAAAGGTTGCAAGATTAGAGGCAAACGATTTGAGAAATCCAATTTCTTGTCAAGTCACGTGAGAGTGAAAAAAATGAAAGGAAGGAAGCCATCAAAAGGGGATAAAGCTGAAAAATCGGGCACAGGCTGGGGAAAGGTAAAATAGTTTGTGTATGCTGGGCATTACTGTCTTTCACTTTTGCTGAGCAATCCTACTTTTCCTTCAATCAGTTGTAGACTTGGTTCACAGTGTAGTATTCAAGTTCTTTGTTTGCATTTCTCCTTTGCTATAATTTTAGTTGGCTAACCCCAGTATGAAGAGGTCCAGTCAAGTCCTTGCCAGCCGAACAGCTCTAGAGTCCAAAGCAAGGCTCCATGCTGGATCCAGAGCACCCAGGAGAAAGGTAACAGATCATTGTGTTTGCCTGCTCAGCTCTTATTGAAAGGTTGTTTCCTTGGTTTTGTCAGTACTAAAAATAATTGTGTCAATTTGAAGTGTTCTTTATTGTTTGATAGGATGAAGATGGTTTCAGAGACTATGACTATGATGATGGAGATGGTGAATGGCTGAATGGACCAAGGTACGCACGTACACACACACACACACACACACACACACACACACACTTGGTAACTAAGATTCTTTCCCTTTTTATTGTCCAGTTCTACAATTTCTTTATATTCACAAAATTGATATACAAATACATAATATTGATTTTTGTAGGGAATTGATAAAGCCTCTGGACCAGTTGGAGCTCAGTGAACAAGAGCTGAAGGAAGAGCTAACTCGTGTCCTGACTGCTGACAACCCTCACGCTCCTGCCAATGTGGTCAGGTACAACTTCAAGGAGAATGTTTTCAAACAGGTACAACATAGCATACGCTTGTTTAATGTACATTTACTTTAGCTATTTGCATTGTGTACCCAAAGTATACAGTGCATTGGTTGTTTTCTTGGAGGTTACAATTTTATGCATTGGAAATTTCAAAAGATTGTTGCAAAAGCAGTGGGTTGTCATTTTTATGCACGTACATGTATGCAAAAATGCCTCACATATGATATCATTGTACTCCTTAATATCTATGATATTCTGTTCACTCTTGATAATTTTATTCCTTTATTGTGAATTATCTCACAGGTCCCAGCTATCGATCAGCTTGCCATTCACTTCTCGATGGATTCCAATCTTCTCCACAAGGAGAGCGACGAGGCTCAGAGGCAGCTAGACCACTTGGAGGGAGGGGGCGATGAGTCCTCCGATGAGAGCGAGGGTGACGGGGATGGGGAGAGTGACGCCGGGGGAGAGAGTGGGGAGGAACCAGGCCCGACCCCCGACAAGGAGGAGGTACGTATGGAATTATTGCATGCATATTATCAGTGAAATGGTTGACCAATGCAAAATAGTTTACTGCTCATTCCCAGGCCTAGTTTTTTTTTGTTGTTTTTTTTTTGCTGAATTTTTACACTTTTTTCAGTGATGGACAAAACTCATGGAAGACACACTATGATGCATTATATATGTTAACTAATAAATTAAGCTCAAAAAAACACATTGAAATGTATGATTTGTGAAATGAATAATAGTACTATGTATCCATCAACTGTTTACCCTACACACACGCACACGCACACACACACACACACACACACACACACACACACACACACACACACACACACACACACACACACATTCCCAGGCTCTACCGTGAGNGTCAAAATCGTACTTAACACATTATGGAATTGGTCTTCCGTTTATACAATGTATGAGAGAGTGCTTAAGTTTTTGTAAAATTTCAGCATACAAGTCTTAATTATTTCAAATCCTGACAAAATCCTACATAAAGTGTCCAAAGTTGAACAAAGGTGTGTGAATTCTGACATGGGTATACAAATTTGTACACCCTTGACCTGACCAATGGTATATAAATTTGTACAAATTTTTTACACTAAAACTAGTGGAGAACCCAAGAACCTTTTCCCATTAAAACTATTGGAGAACCCAAGAACCTTTCCCACTAAAACTAGTGGAGAACCCAAGAACCATTTCCCTCAAAATTAGTGGAGAACCCAAGAACCTTTCCCACTAAAACTATTGGAGAACCTTTCCCACTAAAACTAGTGGAGAACCCAAGAACCTTTCCCAGTAAAACTATTGGAGAACCCAAGAACCTTTCCCACTAAAACTAGTGGAGAACCCAAGAACCTTTCCCACTAAAACTAGTGGAGAACCCAAGAACCTTTCCCACTAAAACTAGTGGAGAACCCAAGAACCTTTCCCAGGTACTAATATTATGTACATTATACTGTTGTCGATTTAATCTTACTTTCTAGTGTGGTCCCATATCTTGACAGTCCAATCGGCTCCACACGATCCAAACACATTCTGATGGAAGGGGTTCCACGATATAGCATGGACTGCCATATGATGGGCCTAGGGAGAATAACATAGTACATATAACTGTATAGTTTGACAACAGGTTTCCCCCTTTTGTATTGGCATATACAATGCATGCTGGAAATTGGTAAAAATGCAATTGCCAAGAAGGGGAGCAATGCATGGTAGAAATCACCCATAACACTACACTAAAGAATCAAATAAGAATTCAAAGACACATGTAAGATAAGGAAACTATGTAAAGATCAAAAGGATATGCACCTTGTAAATGTCAAGGTAGTGGCTGGTGTAGGCCTTGGAGCACTTGTAGATGTGGCCTTCCTCTGAGCCAACTAGGAAGAGGTGATCGGCAAAGGGATTGAAGCTGATGGAAGTGCCTGAACCTACATACAATAAAGATAGGTAAGTGATTGTAATAAATGGGTATATACATTGTAGAGAGATTCACACTACATACTATTATAATATGGTTTACTATTTCACTAATAAATGACAGGGAAATACTCATTCCCTATAGTTCTCTTGACATTAATTTTGGAGTCACACGAAAAATGAACCAGATAACAAGGGACTGATAATTTCTCTTCTAATGGCTAGGGACTCATTCTAATGACTAGGGACTTACTCATGGCTACGGTCTGTGTTCCCTCTGGTCCTTCAGCAGAGCCTCCTGGTAGTTTCAAGAGGACGGCATCTTGGTACTGCAGTTCACTCTTCACCAGGCTCCACATCACCACACGGCCATCAGAGGAGACAGAGTAGAAATTGAGGTTACCGTTCATGTCGTTCTTCTGCCAAGAAATCTGGGAGGGTTTAAAAAGGGTTCGTGAATAATTGATGTTGCTATGGTGATACGTTGAAGATGGCATTGTTATGCTTGAAATTATATTAATTTGTACAATAAGGATGACATCATCATGACACAATTATTGTAAACTATCATTGTCATAAACTAAAAGCAAAGCATACAACTTAAAGATGACATCGCTATGATGTAATGCACACATACCTGCCACACTGGGTCTGTATGTTTCCCGGTTTTGGCGGTAGCCTTATAGAGAGGGTCGTTTCCTTCCATCCTGAGGTCATAGACACCTACTGATCCATCATAGAGACCTACAGCAACCAGGAAGGCATTGTCAGGATGGATGTCAAGACACATCACACCACAAGGGAGGTTGAAGACAAACCTAGAGGAGGAGAGGGGGGGGGGGNAGAGAGAGAGAGAGAGAGAGAGAGAGAGAGAGAGAGAGAGAGAGAGAGAGAGAGATGAAATTCAGACATTTACCATTTTTGATTTGTTACTTCTTGTAAACTACATGCACACAGCATACTCATTAACTTACTCTGGAAAAGTTGGATTCTTGAGTGAATGAAAGCAGATGGTCCCTGGAGATTGACTAGTGAAGTCAACTACAGGGAATGGGCAATAGAAGAATGTTATCTTTTTTAGCATGTCATAATTGAAAGTTAAAACAGTCAATAGCAAAAAAAAAGGTGAAAAATAAAGAAAAAAAAGTGAAGTAGAGAGCTGGAACAATATGAGAACCCAACGTACTAGCTTGAAATAAGTTCCTAACCAAGAATTTCATTCTCTCCACTGTAACATACACAATCTTCATCCCAACTTACATGAGCCATGTCCCACGGCAAAGAGGTCCTTGTACAGGGGGTTCCAAGAGAGAGCAGTGATGGCCGACTTCCTTGCCTTCTCGTACTTGAACCTCCACAGAGGAAGGAGACTGCCTTTGTTGTCACGATACTCATCACCAGCATCAACATAGTACTTGAAGTCTGTGTGCACATTTTGTATGGAAAATACCACATAATATTTCATTGAATGTTTACTGTTACAAACTAGAAGCCTATTTATAAATGCATGATTCTTTTTTCACCATCAGATTACAACTGCAAAATTTGAACCCTGTGAAAATTTTTTCCTACTATGGTAGCTATGGTAATAGGCTTGAAAATGATGATTGTGCCAAATGATTCCAAACTAGCTTGACAAATTCGCCATCTACTTTGTATGACACTATAGGGTGGGCTGGTTCAATGCTGTGACGCATCGTTCGACGATAATTATTCTTTTCTCCACAAGGATAAAGAATTAAAACTCTTGTGTCTAAAACTATTGTGTCAACGTATGTACAGTTACATGCAACAGACGTCAACACATGTTACTCCTCCTATCAAATGGGAAGAGGCAGACCCATAGTATGTTACATCCTTGTTTCCAGGCTTCCTGGTCTATCAAACAGCAGATAGACCCTCCTGGAGGTGACAAAGGAAGAAGGGGGGGGGGGCAAGCTCGATACACTACAAGTTTCTTAGCTCCTCTCCACTTACAAGAAGAAACACTTTGCGAGAAAGGAGCCCAAGAACGAGGCTATGTGATTATTTCAAGGAAGCTGGCAGTACCTTGTGCGATGTCGTCAAACGTGTTCTGGTTGATCATCCTCTCCATGATTTTAGCAACCTTTGCTACCCGGGTGATGTCATCACTTTGGAGGTCAGAGGTCGTCGATTTCTTGTCTGCCTCTTGAGAGGCTGCTCCTGCACCACCTTTAGCACCTGTAATGATGTCATAATGATGTCATCAATATTATTCACTTTATTTAGAACTGTGCAGGAGTGAGACTAGACTTTTAGTCTAAAAATAGATCCCATGAAGCTGGGGACTCACACCAATGTTCACTGTAATAATCTTTCTAACTTATAAATGCATCACCTTTCTTTCCTTTGGCCTTCTCTTGTTCAATGAGGTCTTGAACATAAGCATCAAAGATCTCCATCTAGAGAACAATCGAGTGGGCATTATCAATCACGCACAATAATTGTTGCACATCGTGACATACAAATATAGGAAGACTAGAGAATAAACTACAGTTTTCAGTCACACCCGGAAATGAAAAATGCACACAAAAGTGGCATTTTAGATACGGAAATTTGTATGGGGATATTTTAAGATGGTGGAATGAAAAGCTCCTGAAACTAATTGGCACTACAAGCTACATATAGAGGTCAGTACGATAAAATAGGTGGTTACACAGACTAGAATTGGCAAAGATGAACTCCATCCGATCTATGGTGAGGGCTCTTTGTTGTTCTGTACCTACCTGATTGGCAGTGGCAGAGAAGTTTGCTCTAGGTGGGGGCTCAGTAGCCGTGGCACGATCCTACAGGAGTTGAACAAACAAATTATCATAAAAATACTATAGACCTAAATCTCTTTGCTCATGAAGCAATATGCAAAGAGCCTGGGAATGAGGCTAACTCAAGTAAATATTACTCAATCAAATTCAATATAATACTATCAGTTATCAACAATCTTATAATAGCACAAAAAGGACCAGTGGGACTTACTCTGAGTGGATTGTTGAGAGTTTGCGATGCACGCTCGCTGAAATTGAACTGATTGCGAAGTCTCTTTTCAGTAGTTGCCGATTTCTTGTGTTTCTTTGTCTCTCCTTCACCACTGGGTTCAGCACCACCTTCCTCAGGCTACCAGTGTGTGTGTGTGTGTGTGTGTGTGTGTGTGTGTGTGTGTGTGTGTGTGTGTGTGGAGCATTTGTAGTAATTATTGCGGTGTCACTTTCAATGGTAACTAGCACATGCAATGCTAACAGGGAGGTAACTATAATAATAAAATTATTATCTTCTGTCTTTGATGTTACACTTCTATGTAGCTTCAAATTTTTGATCATTATTATACACAAGACTTCTAATGTTGGTGATTTTTCATCATCTATTAGGTCATTGATGCAAGGTCAGAGGGTCGTTTTTCTGGCACTTCACCAGAACCACGCCCCACTCTACCCAGTGGTCACATGGTTGGAGCAATTAACATTCCTTTCTACACTCTCATTAATCCCACCACCAAGATTTTGAAGAGCAAGCATGAACTGCAGGAAGGTATGCATATTACATTATATTGTCATTTTTATGCACATCTTGTTGGTGTAGAAGGGGAAGCACTTTAGTCCCATTTCACCTGCTTACTTCCAAACTTATTTTTGTTTGCTACAAAAAGTTTGCTCATACTTAGTAACCCTTATGGGTACCGTAATTAGGTGAAGATTGTGCAACTCAAACACCTGTTAAATCCCTCCAAGTATTAAATTTTGTAGCTACTCAATAAGTAATTTAGTTTACTGGTACATGACAGAAATTTGCTCACAACTCTATGTAATATTTGTTGAATTATAGATAGTAGAAGCTCAATGGTTGAATCTCTCCTAATATTAGTTGTGTAATAAGCTTATTGGTATATATGTAGTTATATAGTGTCCAAAAATTTACAACGTATGCTCACAACTCTAGCCTACACAAGTTTAGTGGTACGTAGTGTATAATATCTATGGTGATTCTGCAGAATGAATGTAAATGTCTTCTCTAACTCTCTCATCATGTTAATGCAGAGTTTGAAAAGGCTGGTGTTGATTTGTCTCAGCCGATGGTCGCCTCGTGTGGGAGTGGAGTCACTGCAGCTGTTGTAGCATTTGCTGGTTACATGCTCAACAAAGATATCCCGATCTATGATGTAAGGATGATTTCATTGTTATTACAGTGTATGATGTAAAGATAATGTCGATCATTGCTAGTACACTGTATGTATAATGTCGAGATGATGTCATTGTCAATGCAGGGTTCGTGGACAGAATGGGTTCAAAGAGCTCCGCAAGATACTATGAAATTAGGGATCAAAGGTCAAGCTGAGTGAGCACCAATTAGAAATGAACTGTGACCAAAATCAGATTATTAGTCACATGACAATCACATGCACCCAATAACCCCACCTTTCATTTTGTACTACAAGATCATAGTGGTTTATTAAGAATTAATTTGTGTTATATAGGAGGTGGATAAGATTAATGTGAACAGAAGCTATAGCTTTTCATGGTGATGCACAGTAATAACAGTACCATTTTTTGAAATAAGAATGGGATGACACAACAAACAATATGCATAATCAAATATGAAACTGCAATTTTATGTCAATAAGCTTTAGAGAATTTTCACTTAGAAACTTTTGTGTGTAGAAAGATGCACTTTTGTGAAACTAAGATTTTATATAATAAATGCATGTGATTCATTATTATTAATCTTGAGTCTATAACACTACTGTAAAATCATACATCTTGCATGAAGAGCATCGTATGTACATATCTAAATGTCAATCCCTAGTAATATCACAGTTATCACCATGACTACCATTATAGCACTAGTGATCACCATGACTACCATGATAGCACTAGTGATCACCACGGGTAGAGAAGAGACTAGAGTGGTTCCTCCACAGGTTAGCTCTCTGAGGGAGCACCGAGAGATCGAGGCTACAACCTTCAAACTAATGGAAATCTGCCTTTAAATGATTGAATGCAGCAACCGAACTGCAATATGTGTATGTATGCATATTATGCATCATAGTGAAAATGCACACACACATGCACATGCACGCGCACACACACACACACACACACACACACACGCACACACACACACACACACACACACACACATTAATTTTATAGTCTGGCATGCCAGAACAAGTCAAGTATATATGCATGATCCCAGACCCTTCTTTTCCTAGCAAAGGGTCTGGCGCACTAGAATAACACACACACACACACACACAAAGCATCCAAATACTTTAGTGTACCCTACTGTAGCTAAATTTAGACTCTAAACTAAATTTAGAATCACACATGTGTACATGTGCATTGTGTGTTGTCTTTTTGCTGGTTATGACAGAATGCTACATAATTATTCTCTATAAATATTCATGCCCATCATGTTTACACAATAATTGATGTGAATGCTGCTCTACATTGTGTATGCATGTAGAATAGAAGATCTGCCTTTTAGCACATGCAAATTCAAAGTCTGTGCTCCTTTCATGCTCATTGAGTTGTTCTTGCAAAAGTCAGCATGGCTGAAGCTACTTTGTATTCACAGCAGGCACAGCTTAAGAAAGAATGGGAGGAACTGGAAGAGTTGGACAGGCAACAAGAACATATATCATACTTCTGCCATTGTACAAAGAAAAAAAGGAAAAAATTGATTGAGGAAGATGACATGTTACTGGGAGAGTGCGTAAGCGACTCATACCGGCATCCTCTACTATCTAAGTGCAAAAAGATGATGGGAGTCTTTTTTTCAGTTTTTCTTTACCGTGGTGACCTCCTAACCATTTCACCCCATGGAAAACATAGGATAAAGATTCCAGTAGAAGAAATCATTGGAGATGTTAATGAATGCCACCTGTATTTTGAGAGCTTTTACAGCAATAGTACTAGTGATGTGAAATACATCAGCATTGTACTTGCAAAGGATCACCAAAGAAGAGCCAAGGAATGGTGTGATGATAATCTCTGGCCTATCCGTAAGAACAACAAGGTTCTCAAACTGACTAAACGTGGAACTTTGAAATGTATAGTCTCTTATGATCGTGGTGCTGATGAAGATTACCAGAAGATCTACACAGAGGTATTTGTGGTAGGAGATATTGAGGACTTGGAAGACAAAGATGTTGAATGGGACAAAGTTGAAAAAATTTAATACTCTTGCTAAGCTTGAACTAAACTTGACTGCACATGCAGTCTTGGATATGCACGTCTTCTTCAAATTATTTTTGTGTCAGTAATATTTTCATAGTATATAATGTGATTATCATGCAGATATTATTTAGCTACAATATATGCATAATGCATGTATCGTGATATTTATTGTATACTGTATATATAGTTAATATGAATCGATGCTGCTTTTGTATCTAATTATATAGCATATACTGTGTATACCTTTGCTGTATTGCATTCAGAGTTGATGCAATTGACTCTGGCACTTCACAGTCTCTAGTGATCAACATTGCCAAGGAGAAGATCAAGTTGAGTCAATTAAACCTCACTATCCTATCTCCTGTTGCTAGCATCGCAGGCACACCCTGAGAGAAACCATAAGGGTAGAATTCTTCCTTTGTTGGCTGCATGTAGAACTCTCTTCCCATGTCGACTCCCTCATATGCATGCTGCCCATAGGAATAATTCTTTACACACTTTGCCAGCCATTCCATCTTCAAGCATCTTGTTCTTTTACGATTTAGCCATTCCTATGTCTCATTACATTTCCAATGTTAGTTGTTTTTTTTTACTTGTATACTAACATTCAGGGCTGACCTATACATCCTCCACTGAGTTGAGCACGAACTTGAGTATCACACAACTGACACTTATAGTGGACCACTTCACTCCANTTAAGATATTGCTGCTTTTATCTGAATGATGTTTGAGACAAAGTTAAGATAATGTTGTTTTTCCAAAGATAGAATTAAGATAATGCAGCATTGTCTTAACATTATATCGAATTTTCAGTTGATTTCAGATAAACTTCAGATATGACCTGGCAATCTAGATATGATTCAGATAATTTCCAGATATCGTTAAGATAAAACCCTCCAGTAGTGCTGTAGACAAACACAAAATAAAAGCTTGCACTTCAATATACATAACTATTGATGACAATTTTACATCACATCCTTTGATTAAACAATAATTAGCATTCTTTGAATCATTCTAAAGGCATAATAGTATACAGGGTATTGATTTAGTGGAAAAAGGTCGGTTATAATAAAATTAATTATATTGAGTTCAAAAGTACAGGAACACAAACAAAAACATGATTGTACTTAAAATGAAATTAATATTGGGAGGTGACAATAAACAATGAAGATAAATTAATAGGCTGCATAATAACTATTAATTATGGATTGTGCAGTATGTGGAATGGAGGTATGAAATGCTATTCACACACACACACACACACACACAGCTGTTGTTTGTGTCCATCAAAAGTATGATGACTGTTGAGATAATATCACCATGACTACCATTACAGCACTAGTGATCACCATGGGTAGGGAATAGACAGGGGTGGAGCCTCCACAGGTTAGCTCTCTGAGAGAGCAAGGAGAGAGACCACAACCTTCGAATGGAAATCTGTCTTTAAATGATTGAATGCAGCACCCAAACTGTGGTGTGTGTGTGAGTGTGTGTGTGTGTGTGCGTGTGTGTGTGCGTGTGTGTGTGTGTGTGTGTGTGTATTTGTGTGTGCACGCATATACATCTGAGTGTGGCTTGAATCTGCTACTATAAACAAGCACCAAATTAAAAGAGAACCAAGAAATGGTGTGATGCTAATCTCTTACCCATTGATTATAACAATAAAGTTCTCAAACTGACTAAATCTGTAACCTAGAAATGTATAATCTCTTACAATCATGGTGCTGAAGAAGATTACAAGATCTACACAGAGGTGTTTGTGGTCGGAGATGTTGATAATTCAAAGAAACTGTGAGGGACACCGTAAGACAAACTGGAAGAGGCTTAATTACTAAACTTGATTGATTATTATGCTCTATAGCCTGAATATACAGAAGTCTTTATTTTTTTACTGTTAGAGTTACTTTATTAGTAGCCAAATTGCTTCAACAAAATTAGTACCTCATTGATGGCTGTGTTGCATTCAGAGTTGGTGCAGTTGACTCCAGCATCTTGACAATCCCTAGTGACGTTAGTGAGAAGTGTTGTATCCAACCTCACAGTCCTACACCTCCTGCTGCTGGCATCACGGGCACACCCTGAGGTAATTGAATATGTATCAGCTAGTAAATAAAAATTAATAATGTTGCAGATTATATTCCCTGCAGCTGCTGAATAGAAGAAAAACCATGAATGTTATAATATTATATCTCTACTGCCTTCCCAGGCTTGTGGTTGAGGAATGACCTCGATCGACCTGTGACCTTTAACTCATATGGTTGTTTGGAATGGATGCTAGAGAGAAGAAGGCTATATACTCATGCACAGTCTATGTGCACTCTCTTAATAATATGGGCTATAGTATACGTACATCTATATAGCCATAGACAGCTATACATGATCAAGTCATGTATTGCCAATAATATAATTATTGTGTGTAGTTTACATACGTACAGAGTCTTATTTGTTGAGAAGAGTCTGTGTTGTTGGTACACTCTGTCAGTCTACAGTGGTAGTCAAGGAGACAATTTCCATCACAGAATGTGGCCAGATCAGCTTCACTGGGACTAGTAGTTGACAATCTCTGTATAGTGGAACATTCATGTTGATTTAGACCATGACAGTGGGCAACATCAACCATTGCATGATGATTGCCCATGGGCAACATTACACAACTGATATACCTACCCATGGCTAAAATTATGGACAACTTCACATCATCACATGTGTGTGATATACTTACATTCAGGGCTGATCTACATCCTCCACTGAGCTGAGCACGAACTTGAGTATCACACAACTGACAGTGGACCACTCCACTCCATAGCAATAGCATGGCAACCACAAGACACTCAGAAACCATCTTCATTTTCTCAATCAATCCAGTGGTTTACTGAAAAATCACAATAATACAAAGTAGAGTCATTCACAAGATAGCACAACTACTACCTGACTTAGTACTTACTTCTTGCAAAGGCTGTACTATAGCTAGATGAACTATTCAGTACTGTTTTCAAGTTGCTATAGGCAAATACACTGCACTTCAAAGTTTTGTAATCTGCTCTTTACCTAAAGATGGAACTACAACAATATAGGTGTGGTAAATATGATGATTAATTGCACTTTTATATATCACATCCTTTGACTAAACTATGATTAGCATTCATGGAATCACTCTAAATGCATAACACGAATTATGATTTCATTGTTTGGACAAAAGGAGGGTCAATTACAGAGTTCAAAGAGCAGAAACACACTGTGACAAACAAAAAGCCACCTCAGCTAATGTGTACTGGTACCTTACCTATACAATGCTACCTATAAGTTGGGGATCAAAACATTACAGTACAATTATAACATAATTATAGACTATACATTATAATAGGTATGAATAGATAAAATTTAATCAGTATGAGTGTATCAGCGTAATAACTTAATAGGGATTTTCTGTTCCTTATAATAATACCATATTATGCGCTTCTACATAACTGTTGAGATAATATCACTATATATATGACTACCATTACAGCACTAGTGATCACCATGGGTAGGGAATAGACAGGGGTGGAGCCTCCACAGGTTAGCTCTCTGAGGGAGCACTGAGAGAGGCCACATTCGTCAAGAGAAATGTAGGGAGGAGTGGAGAATATCCTGGCACAACACCCCAACTGCATTGTGTGTGCATGTGTGTGTGTGTGTGTGTGTGTGTGTGTGTGTACATCAAGAGTACATAATATACTCTTGCATACATACACGTTTATTTTGGGTGCAAAGTCGCTCAGTACAGTATATACCATAACTAGTCGAACTTATAACTTATAAACACATATTGAATCTTGATCTCCTACATACTATACCTGTTGTATAGCATCTCCACACTCTGGGTTAGAACAGTTCCTGGGAGTCTGAACTCCATTAATGCAGGCTAGAACCACACCGTTGATAGCTTCAGAACTATTAGCAATGAATGGCAGACAACGAACACCCATAGCATTGACTGCACAACCTGTACAATTTTAGCGGTATATACATGTATATTATGATATTGTATGTGTGTGCATGAGTTGTGCATTCTGGAGTCATGCATGTTATATTTGCTGTTCATAGATCAAACCCTTCCTTGTATGAGAAGGGTTGGCCTGCAAGACTAACTACCGTATGGGGCATTTTTTTGTGGGAAGTAATTTTCACATTTTTTGGTGGATTTTGGGAACCCTTGAAAATATAATTCATGAATTTCACCATGTAGTACTATTGCAATGATATGAAATTTGTTTCCCTTGAAAAAAAATGCAATTTCAATGTTTATTCTAGCTAGCTCTGTAGGAGATATGTAGCCTCGTAAACCAGTCCCTCCCCGCCATGCTTATTGCTAAGCATGGGGAGGGACTGGTTTATGAGGCTAGGAGATATGACTGTATGTGTGTATTTGTTAGACAGCATGCATGCATACTCATTCTTGCATAATTTGTGAACTCCATCAACTCTGGGCATTCGGACAGTGCACAGTAATAATTACGATAGCAGTTTCCACTGCAGTAGCTTTCAAACACAGGATCGTTGAATGATGGACTCTCGTTAGCCTATTGTGCATGTATTACGATAATAGTTATGATACAGAATTAAAATCTACTATAATTTATACAAAGCTATCAATATTTACAGCTTCAGACCTCCCTCCCCCCTTTTCAAAAAAAATGTTAGCAAGAGAGGAGCCTGCATGGTAATGAGGCAAGGACACTATCACTGCTCAACATAATATTATACAATGGAATTGTCTTCGGACCTATGGCCCTCATTATCTTCTCCTTACATCAATTTCATTTCGACAGGCTTCAGTCAAATTGGCCCTTATACTGTCAAGTGTACAGTCATTGGATTGACAGTGGACTGTGGTAGCTACACACAGGTATGAATTGATACTACAAACACCACACACCACTGGAAGCTCTTCATTCTGTATTCCTGGGAGGAATCAGCAGTTTACAAATGTTTTAGTGCTTCAGTACAAAGTGAGAAGAAGAGTCTAAGTATATACCTGATAGTCTTCTAGGTAGTGTTAATCAGCATAGATCTATGAAAAGGTAAAATGAATTGTCATAAAGGGTCGTTGCTCCACTCTGCTACAATATCTGATCTGGGCATGCGCAATAATTTGTATTCTTTAGCGGGAAATTACCACGTGGTGTCCATTTTCATGAATAATCACATAAAAGCACCTCATTGTGTTCAACAGGTGATATACCACCTCTTCAAGAAGTAAGTATAATTTGTACTCAACCCTCCATTTGTAAACAACCAAGCCTTTTCGCCAAGCAAAAGACGACATGGCTCTACGCAGTGCTATCCGTGCTCTGCCTCGCGCTGTACGACTCCTCTCAGAAACCAACTGTGTGACGGCCCAACAGCTTCCACGCTGTATGAAGAGACACTATTCAACGCCCACTCAGAATGCTACAGCTCATATCCTAGACAACGTGGTGTACGATAGATACATGGCCTTGGACATTGGAGAGAAGTGTCTAGCGACTTATATTTGGATAGATGGCACTGGACAGGTGTGTGTGTGTGTGTGTGTGTGTGTGTGTGTGTGTGTGTGTGTGTGTGTGTGTGTGTGTGTGTGTGTGTGTGTGTGTGTGTGTGNCGATGGCCACACGGAGGATCGGAGCAGCTGCGAAACTCATTGGACGAAACGCTGGGCATGAGAGTGAGCTGGAGACGGTGCCGGACTTTAAGATGTGCTCCTCTAGTCCGGCAATCCCTGCGACATTTCCAGCGGGGACTTGATTGACAGGGACTACCTCACGACCCATCAGGATGAAGAGGTCGCCAACGGTGAAGGATGACACATGCTCTGGCAGCTGTTCCTCTATTGAGGGGTCATCGAGATTGACCTCGCGGGGGTCATAGCGGGGTTTCAAGACAAATAGCTTCTGCCCCCTCGAGATGGTCCCACTGTAGAGCCGGGAGAAGGCAACAAAGATGGAAGAAGAGGACTTGTTGATTTCATCATTTTCTTCAATAGTTGCTGAGTATGCAAAACATTACCAACGATAATAAAAGACTTCTACCAAAAAGAGAAACAACACACACACACACACACACACACACACACACACACACACACACACACACACACACACACCCACTTCCATCACCCTACAGGTGGTTGAAGCTCACTACAAGGCCTGTCTCTACGCTGGTATAGCAGTGGGTGGTACCAACGCCGAGGTGATGCCCTCCCAGTGGGAGTATCAGATCGGACCTTGTGAGGGAATACATCTAGGAGACCAGGTCTGGGTGGCGAGGTAAGACCACTAAAGTCCATCTGGTTTGAGAATGCCGGTAGAAAAACTTGAATAACTTTCTAAATATCCAACCGATTTCAAAATTTCAAGCACCATTGGAAAGCGCTCGATCTTCCCGTTCTTTTGGTTGCTTTTTCAGCTTTCTACACCTTACCAATCAAAAGTTAGCTATTTGGCCCATATAAAAAGTATGGTTATGAATCTCATTAATTCACTTCCGGCGGCATTCTCAAACCAGATCGACTTTAGCTAGTATCTTGACTACAATATGTAATGGTCTCCTACCACCCTCTGGTGGACTATGGTTAAGCATCTGCTACCGTTTAGCAGGAAAGTTTTGTAGGGTTTAATATTAATTTTGTGGGTTTTGCGAATCACAATCTATCAGCAAAATTCTCCACAAAGTATATACGTATGGGCATCAGATGGCGCATCTGCAAAAGTTAAAATGCAAATGAGAGACATCTGTAAAAGCTAAATTTTTCCTGCTTTATGGTATTATAACATTCTCTGGTGGACTAAATTAAGAGTTTCACTCCTAGGAAGGAATGGCTTATTTAATATGATGTAATGATGACATCATTGTTGTGTAGGTTCATTATGGATCGTGTGTGTGAAGATATGGGTGTGGTCTGTTCATTGGATCCAAAGCCGTTGCCTGGAGACTGGAATGGAGCTGGCGCACATATTAACTATAGGTGAGCACCATATGGAACTGATTTGTACTTTGTGAATGTGTATACTATATAGCTAGAAATTTTCAAGGAGTATAAATTTCGCTGTATTAGTGGATTGCCACAATCTCTAAAAATTTATTCGTGAAAATTCGAGATTGTATTGTAATTTATGGGGTGGGGGCTGCTCGATCCTTGAGAATAAAATCTCAAAAATTTTTTTAATCCCTATTCTATGAAAATTTTACTCAAAAATTTCTAGGTTTTACTTTGGTGAACTTTAGTTTATCGTTTTAAGTTGTTTTAGAAAAAGAATTGATGCAATAGCATTCTCACAAAGAGTACCAATGTAGTTTTGAAACTGTAATATATTGTACTTTGGCTAGTGAATTGATATGAACTAAAAAATGTAGTCATGCTTGCATGTACTTGTTTTGTAAGACTAACACAGTTTGATCTATGCACCATGGAATAATAATGCTGGGCATTTTTTTTTTGCTAATGCTAAAATAAGTGAATGATACTCTCTCTCTCTTGCAGTACCACTGAGATGAGAGGTGACGGTGGTCTTGAAGTGATAAAGAAAGCCATTGAAAAGCTCTCCTCCGAACATCGGAAGCACATCATGCTCTACGATCCCACTCTGGTATGAGACCAACATACACACTTGTAGTGTTGCAAGCAGTTAGCTGTAGGAAATAAATGAAAAATGCTTTGAATTCTTGTTTCATATTTGCCATTTCTCGTTAGTGATGGTCCATTTGATAGTAGCCTTCATCCATAGACCTCTTCCTAGAGCCTTCTCTCTTCTATTGTGTATAAGGAGGCATTCTGTGAAAAAAGGATTCTGCTGTACATGCACTTACAAGAAAGTTTTGCATTTGGTTGTAGCACGAAGCATGGCTGCTTTGTTACCCTTGTCTCTTGATGATGTTATGAATTCTGATCTCTCTCTCTCTCTCTCTCTCTCTCTCTCTCTCTCTCACTCTCTCTCTCTCTCTTTCTCTCCCACCCAGGGTGAGGACAACAAACGTAGATTGACCGGTCTTCATGAAACAGCTCACATTGATAGGTTCAACTCTGGAGTAGCTCACAGAGGGGCCAGCATTAGAATACCACGCCAGGTCAACAAAGGTAGGATGGAAAGTAGTTACTAGTATAAAGAAAATAGAAAAAAAGATTGCTTGTTTGTTCACTACAGCACTTTTTTTGCAACAGTTTGTATGTTGATCATCTCCTTTTTGTTCTTTATAGCTTCTATATAACTATAGTAATGTTGCTGTCTCTAGAACCACTAATGAGTGCTCTCTCTCACACACACACACACACACAGATGGTAAAGGTTATCTAGAGGATCGTCGTCCATCCAGTAACTGCGATCCCTACCTAATCTCTGAAGCTCTTGTGAGGACAACTCAGTTGGATTGGAGTGATTTCGACAACTCAAAGTTGACCAAGAAAGACTAGATGAACCCCTATGAACATAGCTTACTGAACCCCCTTAATTATTAACATTATTTTTTGAATTATTATTATTGAAACACAGATTGAAGCATTCTTATTATATCCACGTGGTTCATGAATTCATCACGTGATGTTTAAAATTACGTCATGTTTATTTGCGGCCGGCTTTGTTGTTCAAAGAATCATCCGGTCTCCTTTACCTTTTGTGTTTTCTCTGTGAGTGTCAAAGAAGATAGAATGGCTGGCGTATTTGAAAGTTTAGAACAGCAGTTCTCCACTATAACCGGCGACATTACAGCCAGGATCAATAAGATACCCAATCTCACTGGAAGTAAGTTGTAACAAAGGCAAAAAACTTCAAATAATTTTTTATGACTTCGTACACCTTGACCTCAGACACTACATGTCTTTATAGTTTTATCTCTGTGTTTGTATAGGGTAGATATACTAAGCTGTGTTCAATCAAAACACACACACACACACACATACACACCTTATCTAGCTGATAAGAAGACAGCCATTGGTGTTGTTCAGGGGAATGTAGATGAAGCTGGAGAACTGGTGAGATGTCTGTTTTTATGTTTAATACACACACAACACTTGACAAAGTTGTGCCCATAAAATTTTGATATGATGTTTATATTTAAATATCTATCATGTTACCATTGTCATCTACGCAGTACTGTACAAGTGTTCCAATAGTACCAAAAATTTTCATGGATGTCATCATACTTCCACGATTACATCACACACACACACACACACACACACACACACACACACACACACACACACACACACACTCACACACACACACACCACAGTTAGATCAGATGGACCTGGAACTCCATGATGCACCATCGGAGGTGAGACCAAAGCTAAAACAGAGACTGGAGAATTATCGCAAAGAATTGAAACGTCTGAGAAAAGAATTTGTAAGTTTTGATAGAAATTATACTGTACATAATAGATTAGATCTCTTGAAAAGGAGCTTATGAAAACTGGAAGTGAGTTAGAGGCTTTGTGGAAGTAATTGATAGCTTCCCATTTCTGATTGTTGATCTGATACATCGGTTATAGTGAAGTGATGTAATTGTAACTGTTCTATTTATAGCTATACAATATAGCAGGTAAATTTGGCAGAATTGGCAAATTATTTTTCAAATCGCCAAACAGTTTTATACGCACTTGCGCATATAAACAATGCAATGTGCGGAGCTAAATCGGCAATCATGCTAGAATGCAAATTCGCCAAATTTACTCGTTATACAGTATTATGTGTAATGATTCAATTAATTTCTCTCTCTCTCTCTCNCCCCTCAGAAACAATCACAGGTGGCTCTTGGAGGAGCTAGTATGAGAACAGAACTCTTTGGAGATGACCTTACGACCTCTGAAGATCATGTGAGTATCAGCAAATTTCCTGTTTTGGAAAAAAATATGCTATTAAATTTAGAATTTAAGCATGTACAAAGTTGGTACTGGTCATCACAGTGACTTGAAACAGTGGTGCCAAAATGATATGTACAAAAGTTTATAACTAACATATTACTGACTAAATATTGAAATCCCCATGTCCATTCTATTATCCTAACAGAGATCTAAGCTACTGGATACCAACGACAGACTTCAGCGTACGTCAAATCGCCTGGAGGATGGTTACCGTATTGCCCAGGAGACGGAGGAGATTGGACTGGACATCATGGACAACCTTCAGAGAGACAGAGAGACCATCACCAGAGCCAGAGGAAGGGTGAGTGAGGGCAGGGCCTAAAGTGTTAATGAATAAAAGAAAGAAAAACTGTAGTTTGTAAGGGTAAATTTTAAGCCTACAACACGCTATCGTAATTCATGATTGATGATTTTAAACACCCTCACTTAGACCATCGATATTATATCCTACATACAGTTTAACCTATGATGTCCATGCTGGACTCAATGGGTGTGAGTTAGCCTTGTTCCCAGGCCTTCCCCCTCTAGCGTATACCGTATAGCGGGAATTTTTTGTGGGGGGAAATTTTTGCGTTTTTGTCTTGAATAGAAATTCACGGGGAAAATTTTTGTGGATTGCTCCTCAACATTACGTGACGACCTCATACCTAACAAATTTCGTGGGGGAAAATTTTTGCGGAAAGCTGCCAAACCGCGAAATTTGCAAAAAAAAATTTCCTGCTATACGGTAGAATTCCCATTTGTTATTTGAAGAAAATATTCATGAGGGAGGAGCCTGGGAATGAGGTTAGGTGTGAGTGTGTTCAATTTATAACCATAACATTTGTGTCGAGAAAGCCCTGTAGATGTAGGTGTCTATGTTCAGTATGTATCTGTTTCAGTGTGGCAATTAGGGTAGTGATATGAAAACTTTCTCTTGCACACACACACACTAGCTCCGTGATACTGATGCTGAATTGAGTAAAGGTGCAAGAATTATCAGAAGAATACACAGAAGGTATGTTAGTGGATCACATGACCTATGGTTTGTGTGTGTGTGGTCACAAATGTGTAGTCACATGATCTAGCTCTGCTGTGTGTAATATGCCTTTGCTGACTCAGCAAATTATAAATGTAGTACGGTATGGTTGGAATGCAATAAACAAGAGTTGCTAGCTCAGCAAAGAGGCACACTTTGTTCTTTGTGTAATACATACCTTTATCTCTGTATTTCAAATGCTATAAATATTCTTCCCATTTACTAGTTAGTCTCTTGTTGTGTGCATGACCTTTTGTTAGCCTGGGTCGAATGATGTAGCAGTAGCTTGCATTAATATTGATCTGTCAACAGCCTGTATGTACTGCTTCTTGTTGGCAAACACTTTAATTACAACCCTACATTACCACCAACACATAACGCAACACAATCACGCTTGTGAATAATGTATGAAACACACAAACACACAGTGACTGACACACACACACACACACACACATACAGTTGTATGGGATAATTCTGCATAGGATTATGTATGTGTGTGCTAGAATTATATCTGGTGTGTGTCTCATTCCCAGACTTAAACTCTCCTTGTGGAATAGAGACATCGACTGCTTTTTCTCTTTGTGTTATAACTTTCAGATTGAGTCGGGAAAGAGGGAGGGGGAGGGAAGGATTATGAAAGGATACAGTGAAATCTTTAAACAAAGGGATGTTTGGGAGACGATATTATTATAGTTTTTTTCTTGTTTGTGTTCTGTGGAAAGTAAGGTTCCATTTGGTCTGTGTTGCTATGTAGTTTGGGAAATTGTGGTTTAGGGTGGTCCATTTGTTGAGAGGTTTACAGTGTGTTCATCATGGAGTGCCCCCCACTATCAAAGGAGTAGTGAATGATGTTGTACACACACTCACTCACTCACGCACACACACACATACACACACACACACACACACACACACTCGCACACACACATACACACACACACACGCACAGACACACACACACACATACTCGCACACACATACTCTCACACACACACACACACACACACACACACACACACACNTAGAGCACCATAATCTTGCTATAGCTGACAAGTTTTTTTCAATGGGCCACTATAAATATTTTGACACACAGATCCTAATGTACATGTATGTGAAACTTAATGTCTATACTACCTGATACCTCCTTAAAGGTTAAGGTCAGGTTACAGATTAGGTGTTGAACAGTGTTCCAGATTTCAAAATAATCATTGTGTTTTCTTAAGCAGCAACAGGAGGGACCTTAAGATTATTTCTAGGTAAAATTATTCCAAGGTAAAATTATTCGTACATCTGACCTGTTGAAGTCTGGCAGCCATTCCAGGGAATCCGGCAGAGAAGAAGTTAGGATCAAAGGCCTTGTAGGAGACGTAGGAGATGACAATTTGAAGGTCCTGGTCCACCGAACGCTCCGTGACCAAATTGACTATCAGTGAGAGTGAGCTACAATTGGAATAGAAACAGCAAAGGAAGGTAGATTACATTATACAAGTAGGCTCATGTATAATTTGTGAACTAAACTGTGTAAATACTAACTACAGCTAGAGTACCTTCCGTCATAAGTCCAGGAGTCAGTTTTGTAAGAAGCAAAGGTGTCACGAAGAGGAACATAGTCCAATTTTGCCGAGTTTCCAACAAGAACACTGCTAGCTGCAATGGAAGAGACCATTACTGTAAATAGGGTTTGATCATAGGAAACACACCCCATAATACCATTTACAATAATATTATGAGAACCTAATATTTTATGTACTGGTCAACAGAATGCAAAAATTAAGCGAATAAGTCTTTAGTACAGTTCGGGTACTATGGTATAGAATATCTCACACATGCAGATCATGTATGTATGTACCTGGCCAGAAGTTAGGTATACAGATCTGATATGATCTGCTTCCTGGCTGTCCACTGTACACACCAGTTTTGACAGCATGTATGGTGACTGTTAGAGTGGACCTGTGTGTGTGGGTAGAGTGCGTAACAATTATTATTCCAATTGACTGCATTTGTGTGCATACACAGCTTATAGCATAGATGGGGAAATTTTCGCCGCTACAAATTTTCATGTGTTTAATTTTCACCAGCCAATTCGGTAAAAATCGCCATACATTTTTAATTTTCGTGCATTTAATTTTTGCTACTTGGGTGTGTGGCAAAAAATTATAATGCTGAAAATTTCCCAATTTACAGTACATTAATTAAGCTCTCACTGTGTTGGGTTGTGCTCATAAGAGACATTAGTTGACACATATTTCTTGTTCACATCATCGTACTCAGTCGAGTTGCCATCATCCTCTACCAGTACTGGACTATCACTTGATCTGTATGATTTAGTATTGGCATTACCATAATTTTTAAGCACGCAATGCTATATATGAAGTCAAGATCACTGTATTATTGTTACAACGTATAGTGAGTTGTGTTAGTGTGTGAATGCATGAACCTACTTTGCTTGGTCTCCAATGAAGAGTACAAACTTCAGTTTTGATGGAATCTCTTGAGCTGATCCAATAGGATCTGTAAGCAACAATACAATCAACAAGGTATGCCAGCTAGTATACACAATGATAAGGCTATAGTTTTTATCATGGTCATAAAGTAAGATGGTACTGTGGAGGATCATTTGAAAATGTTTTCTATAGTTTCATACCAAAGTCGTCAGTCCTCATTGGAATGATGCTGCCAGCCTTGACAAAGACAGGGATCTCAGAGAGGGTGTAGTTCCTCGATATCTCCTGGTCCCCCTTCACCACCTCACCACGGGACCAAGAGATGAAGGTACCCTGCATGGCCATGCATGTCGAGCGTGGAATAATTTACAGGTACAGTAGTGTACGTGAAAAAGACAAAGAATCAAGCTAGAATATATGTGAATGGTTCAAGTAAAAACTGAACCTTATGCCCACTTACCATATTTCAGATATTTAGAGATAAAGTTCAAAGTTCATGAATATATGACGTAATTTGTGAAAAATTGAACTCTACGTGTACAGCTACTTCAGCTTGGTGTAAAATTTTGTCTGATGACTGCTGCTGAACCAAGCTAAACAAAACCACAAAAATTTCATTTTTGATGGGAAGGGCATAAGATTCAGTTTTTACCTGAACCAGTCACATACATAGCATTTAGCCTTGTTTCCAGGCTCCTCCCTCTGTGCTTTTTTTGCAAAAAAAGCAATGGGAGGGGCCTGGGATCAAGGCTATATAGCATTGTGTATGTAAGCTAGCTGGGTATATTGGCTTTGGTGACCATACCGACCTAGTTTCGTTTCTAAAGGAAGGAAACACCACAACAGTACCTGTGGTATCCAGATCTTCTTTGAAGCCATGGTTGTCTTGTTATCAACTGGGGTAGTGATGGGCGCCACTAGAATACTCTCACCAAAGTAATACTATATGATAGTGAAAAAGAAGTATGTACACATACTTTATATAGAACAACTCAGATCTTCAACAAGGTCAAACCATGCAGAAGAGCTATATAGCATGGATGTAATTCTATAGTGATCATGAGTATATTATGCCATCTTACTTGTTTGTCATAGTTGTATGCATTGTCACTCTCAGGGAACTCATAGTACATGGGACGAAGTAGACTCAGACCTTTAAAACAAAGAGATTAAGAGGGACTCACACAGCAGCTTTACAAAGTTATTCAATAGGAGAATCAGTTTGTGACTAAATCAAAAAGAACTATCCAAGTAGCAGCAGCATCACTCCTTACCTAAAGTCCATCTGGTTTGAGAATGCCACCGGAAGTGAAATAATGAGATTCTTTTCTTATGGGACAAAAAAAACTAACTTTTGACTGGTAAGGTGTAGGAAGCTGGAAAGCAATCAAAAGAACAGGGGAGAACAAGCACGTTCCGATGGTGCTTGAAACTTGAAATTTTAAAATCAGTCGGTAATAAGAAAGTTATTTGATTTTTTCTACCAGGTTTCTCAAACCAGACAGACTTTAGCCTCATTCCTTTCACCTAGTGCAAGGTCAAAGGAGAGAGCCTGGGTATGAAGCTATCCTCACCTGTTTCGTAGGCCATCCTGGCATTGGTGTAGATGTAAGGCACGAGAGAGGCTCGCAGTATCATAGCCTGACGCATGATCTCATAGTTCTCCTGAGAAGAGACACAGAAGAACATTAGATCAGTCACAATTATTATTATTACAGCTTATAGAAAATCAAAGTACAGTACAATGGCATGGGTATCTCTTAGCCCCATCCCCAGTATTTTTTGAGGAGGGAGTGGCCTGAGGACGAGGCTAGGTATCACTTACAATCAGACTCGCACACACAGTAACACACACTAAATAGTCACCAGTGCTTGCTTTGAGTACGAGTCAAACTATACAAATACAAATGCAACTAATAGCCACGTTCCCAGGCTCCCTCTCCGGAAATGAAATGGAAGTGCGCTTAATTTCGGGTGGGAGAGAGCCTGGGAACAAGGCTATGTAACTAACTTGTTGAAATTTACACTGTGTGTTTTCCAAGGCAATCACATGAATGTCTCTAAGTAAACAATAGTGTGTAGTACCAGTCCCACTAGTAGTACAAAACACTTAAAAATGCATATAAACTTCTTGAACTACTACTGTTGCTTAGTATACCTTTCAAAAAAAATAGAACTTTACATACATGTATGTAGTGGCCTGGGGACGAGGCTAGGTATCACTTACAATCAGACTCACACTTACAGTAACACACACTAAATATAGACACCAGTTCTTGCTTTAAGTACGAGTCAAACTATACAAATACAAATGCAACTAATTTGTTGAAAGTTACACTGTGTGTTTTTCCAAGGCAATCACATACATGTATGTATCTAAGTAAACATGATAGTGTGTTGTACCTTTCCCACTATATAGTAATATAAAACACTTACAAACGCATATAAACTTCTTGAACTACTACTGTTGCTTAGTAACTTCCAACATAAATAGTTACATAGCTGGTACTTGACATTTACTAAAACTGAATCCGTTGCCACTGCCATCAATAACTTCTACATCTATCTGTAACTAGTGTACATTACTCACTGGAGGATAGACCCATATTCTCCGGTCGTTGTCAACATTCTTGGTGCAGTGGGTCCGGAACATGGGGGAGAAGGCCCCCCATTGAACCCACCGGGTGTAGAGTTCGGGGGGTGAGGGAAGAATGTGACCCCCAATGTCGTGACTCCAGTAGCCAAAGCCAACATTAGTGGCAGTCATAGTGAAGGTCACTTGGAAATCCAGAGAATCCCAGCTCTGTAGAAAATGTACATAGTTGTGTGATAGGGTAAAGGTTGCCAATAATAAAAGCATACAACTATGCACAATGTATGATTGTACAGTTGATATCAAATATAGCCTCATTCCCTGGCCTTCCCCGGAAATATTTTATATTTTGTGAGTTGCAAAGTTAATGGGGAAGGCCTGGGTATGAGGCTAAATCAGGCACACAAAACATTTAAAAAGTAGATTTAGTCAGATTGCTCTTTCAGGCTATTTTAGCCTATGAACTTGTTAGCAGATAAAATAAGGGCCTGCATGATTTACACGGCTATGCTACATCATACGCCTTCACTCAAAATAATAGAAGATTGTTCTTTACAAAATTTTAGTAAATTATAGTAGCAACTCAACTGGAACAACATCTCCTGAGAAGCCAACTTGGTAGCGATGGTTGCCCAGTCCTCCCCATCGGTGAAGGAGAAATGGACGAATCTGAAGAAAAAATAACAATACATCATGTCACGACTACACAGGTTTATCATAGATTAGTCTAGCGAGCCTATACAGACCCTTCTTCCATTATCTACATAGAGCGGAGGGGGTCAATCTAGGCTTGCTAGATAAAAATAATCACAAATACATTTTAGATGACCAGTCTATGAAGATGTTGACAGAAATGATCCATGCATTACAAGTAACTATCTCTCACTGTGTTATTCTTCCAGTGGTAGGGGTCTGTGAAGAAGATATGGTTGAGCCAGATGGTGGGGTTGACTCCTGGTACTTTAATCCAACTCTCTCCCTGCTGCCAGTCCAGCCACCAGAAGTCAATGCCCTCCTCCTCTCTGGCACCAAGGACAATCTTGAACCAGTTGGTCACAAACTAAAAAGCACAGACAGGAAGGAGTGAAGCAGCTACAATGAAGTCCTGCTACAGTTATATTGGCCATTCTTATAGCAAACTGCAGGTAGAAATTGAACTTTGCTGACCTTGTTATCAACTGGATCGAATGGGACATAGTGGTTTGTCTGTAAGGATAAGAGCACAAAACAAAGTTGATATACACAGCAGCAAGCAACATGATATAATATGTAGCAGTGGAAATACTCACTGTGGGGTCAATGCCCATGGCAGTTGCCATCTCCTTGTACTTGTCCTCCCAAGGCTGAATACCTGAAGCACAGAACAGACACTGATATCTCTGTGTGCACACACAACATGGTGGGTAGTGCATGTGTGAGAGTACCAGAAGCAGGATGTAAGTTGAGAGTATTCTTGAGTCCTTTTTCTTTGCACCTGTAAGTCAACACATTGAATTAAGGTAGTGTAAACTGTATCCATGACAACATGAGTTCCATCACAATATAGAGATTGTATGTATTGTATTGTACTGTACCAGTCTAGGAATCCTTTCGGATCAGGAAACAAGTGGGGATCCCACGTGAAGCCAGTCCAACCAATACTCTGACCAGCCTGCATGAACGCACACACACACACACACACACACACACACACACACAAAAAGCATTGTGAGTAAAACTAGACTTGTTGCAAACAATGAAGATTGCAAATCAGACCTGATCTTTCTTCCCAGCCCTAGCCTGGCTGTAGAAGGTGATGTGCCAGTCCATGTCAGTGACCAGGACATCCAGTGGGATGCCTCTCTGTTCATACTCCCTCACTATGGTCTAAGAATGAAAACACAAACACAAACAAGCAAACAAACAAACAAATCACAACAACAAAAGGGTTAATCCACTGGTACATGCTATATTCCAAGGTCTTCTTGGCCCTTTATTTTCGTGGGAAAATAGGGATAGTATGGCAACATATGTTGTACATAGGGAAGAGATAAACAGAAGCCTTGCATCATCATGTACATACCATTTCTCCAATGTCATTGTAGGCCCAGTATCTTGAGAAGAACACACCAAAAGCATACCGCGGAGGAATGGGAATCTTTCCAGACACCTACAGAGAAACAGGTTGATAAAAGGGCATTAAGCATACATGAAACTGGTATATGAATGTCAAACCGCATAAACTGCTATTCACAAACAAACCTATAGCACTGATGGAGATGGCTTACCTTGGTGAAGTCAGACAAAGCAAGCTTGTAATCTGTAGCCAGTCAGAGAGAGAGAGAAAGGAAGGAAAGATAAAGAACATTTATGATCGATCATAAATTGAGTACAAATTTGGATTGGCCATATCATGTATGTATATATTATGTAAGCCATGCACATGTCATACCATGTCCGTATCCCAGGAAGTAGAGGTCCCTGTAAGACTTGTCAGTGTAGTAGCACTTTTGAAGGTCAGATGGAGCTGAGTTGTCATAGCAGCACCCCTGCAATATAGCCAGAATAATTGCAATTCTACTGTATCCACATCAAGGCAATAGCCCATAGATTCAACTTTCATGCTAACGTACCATTCCATTGCAGTCAAACTGGCTTATTCCAACATAGCCACACATTTGTCTCTAGAAATCAATGAAAGTAAAGTACATATCAAACAAATGAACAAGACTACTGTACACCACTCTCACGCTAAAGCAGAACTAGTAACTAACTACTACTAGTCTCATTCCCAGGCCTTTCCCTCTATTACTGTTTAGCACAAAAATTTGGCAGATTTTAATATTGCCAGGTTGATTGTTTTGGTAAGGATTGCCAATCCACAAAACAGTCATTTTTGAACAGCACATACAGAATACATGTATTGCTACATGCACTACTGCCAAAATAAAAAACTGCCAATCATGAAATTTTTGTGATCCACCATATTTTATTCCCGCTAATTTTTGGTGCTATACGGTATGTGACTACTTTTAGCTAGTAACCTGATAAGCAGTCACTGATGAATAGTTATCAGGTTGTGGGAAGGACTGGTTGACGACCCACGGCCAGTCAGAGTCATCAAACTGAGGACGATTGGTATCGTCAATCACAACATAACCTGACCTTGAAATGAGTCTGTTGGGTGAGAGTGTGTGTGTGTGTGTGTGTGTGTGTGTGTGTGTGTGTGTGTGTGTGTATGTGTGTGTGTGTGTGTGTGTGTGTGTGTGTATGTGTGTGTGTGTGCATTGTATTTTGTGCCTATGGGTATGAGAGAACATGCAATATATAGAATGAGAATGAGAGAGTGAAAATGACCTACATAGTACATCTATATTTAAATTCAAACCATACCCTAGCTGACAGTGGAGATCTTCTCTCTTCTGCTTATAACAGTCCAACTCAACAGCACCATTCTGTCCATCTAGTGTCTACATGTATGTATGCATACGTGAACGCATAGCACTGAATCAAATAGTAGACTAAAGATAAAAAGTTCAAACTAACTACAGCTAGATGGTATCAGTTTTAATAACTACTGTAGTTATTTAGAACATCTAGCGTCTACATAACATTGAATTATTATGTGAGCTACATTAATAGTACAAACATACAAAGTATCAACTAGTCTATCGAGTTAGACTCTTTTTTCTCTCCCTGACATGTTAACCTACCCTGACTGTCCCCTTGAGGTTGCCGTTCAGTTTGAGGTTGGATGCCAGCACTGGTGACCATGAGACTGGTACGCCATTCATTTGGAAGAAGACTTGAAGGTTAGCAGAACTGAATGACGAAGGGCTATCAGCAAAATAACGGACCTGCAAGTAGAGTTTAGAAGAACCAACAAAGATTGTACACTAGGTAGACTTTTGTCTGCAAGTACTTTCAGTTCCTCCCCAAACGTAGCCCAGTCCTCCCCCGTGTGATGGGACAGCATAAATTGCATTACTAAATGCCCATGTACACATGCATAATATTACATGACATTGGGTAATCATATATCTTCCACAATATTTGCATGATTATTACCGAAAACCTTATGCATTGACAATGATTCATCACATGTCTACACATGTCACCCCATTCAACTTTGAGTGTATACAGTAACTTTGTGCTGACTCAGGATCAATGAGTACAATTAACAACTTGACAGCAAAGCAACTACTTCAATTTAGACAGAATGACATTATTCATGACAATTATCTTAATGCTGATAATTTGTGTGCATCAAATAATGTATTGTAAATCAACAAGCACTCTCTATGCATCACATCTTGTCATACAACACACTGAACATCTTAAGAAGCCTCACTAAAAGCAACCCTTGGGCACACAATGTAAAAATAAGTAACAAACCATAAATATGGGGTCAGCCTAGACAGGTATGTATTTAAGAAAAAGTTTACAAGTATTGACTGATCTAAAGGTCATTGATCAAAGGGTAGAGTGGGATGATGCAAAAGATGCTCAGTCCACTACATAGTCACATGCACCATTTTAGTGCATGGCCCATCAGAGTCTGATACTGATACAGTACTGAGAAACAGCTCTATGTAGTCTATGTACCTTTAAAGCTGCAGTCTCAATAACTCTCCAGCCACCTTCAGTACTGGTTTTAAACTTCCCTGGCAGGTTTCTGTTGATGAATGCAAAGGTTGGAGCATCATTCTTTCCACCCCACTCCATGCGAATCATGTGGTCTGTAAGAACAGTGAAGCGAGCTTTACCCACTTGAAAGACGGCGTCAGGGTTGGGCTTAGGGTCGTAGAGAGCGCCATCACTGGAGGTGAGGGAGTAAAGCAACGAGAGGAGAAGAGCGGTTAACTTCATGACGACAAGCACAGTAAGAAACAGGGAAATGATCGCTTAATATAAATGCTATGATGGTTTATTTCGCCACGCCCATATTGTCTGTACGCGATATAGTATGCAGAGACATGGCCGATTTTCAGAAGATAAAATCCTTTCGAATTCAACTAACTGAAGCTGCAGAAATTGGAGATATTGACCGTTTTTCATATATTTTGTCCTTGGCACTTGAAGGAATCCCTGGATTTGACCTGAACTACATGAGTCCTAGTCCGGATAGCTATGGCTTCTCCTCACGGGTCACGCCCCCTCTTATTGCTGCCTCTGGAAGAGGTTACTTGAAAGTGGTGGAGTTCCTTGTGCAGCGAGAAGATGTCAAGGTGAATATAGTGTCAGATCACCATCCACATATCACTCCATTGTCTGCTGCTGCTGCCAAGGGGTACGTTAAAGTCATGAAAGTTCTGATTAACAACGGAGCAGATGTTGACTATGTGAGAGACAAGGACAGTTACATTCGTGCTCAGGCTACAGCCTTATATGAAGCTACACATAACAACCAATATGAGGCAGCAGAACTACTACTTAAAAGTGGTGCTAGTGTTAATAATAGTTTTCTTCTTCTGGTGTCAGTTATTCCATATGCAGATGGCAATGTTACTAGCTCTGAAAACAAAACTAAAATGAAGTTGTTCAAGCTGTTGTTGGAGTATGGTGCTGATATCAATGCAACTAGTCCTGAAGGTGGAAAATCACTCTTAATATTAGTATGTGGTTATGGCTCTTGGGAATGTGCTCGGCTTCTGATAGAACGTGGTGTTGATGTCACTGATAAAGAGCGGCACAAGGGTCTGTTGGCTGTTGTGATGACTAGTACATGGGATGTAGACAGAGAGTTTGTAACAATATTGCTTGACCAAGGAGTAGATGTCAATGATACGGATGATGATGGAAAAACACCTCTAATGCTGGCTAGCAGCCATGGTGACATTGATACTGTTCAGCTGCTGTTGTCTTATGGAGGAAAAGTTGATACACAAGTTCTATTGGAAGCTTTACAATGTTATTACACTCACTTCAAAGGCAATCATGAGCATTTTTTGCCTATTCTCCAGCTTCTTCTCAACCATGCTGCTGAAGATGTAATTCAAAGTGAAATAATCAGTTCATTTCTTGTAAAAGCAGTCCAGAACAGTTGCTATGAAGCAGCCAACAGCTGTAGCTATGAACTAGCCAAACTACTTCTTCAATATAAGGTTAATGCTGATACTATGTACAAAGGTACCACTGCATTGATAGAAGCCGTCTTACATGAATATGAAGGATTTATAAAGCTGTTATTAGATCATGGTGCACAAATTAACATCAGAAATAGTGACGGAAATTCAGCTCTTATAGTAGCCACTCAGAAGGGTCAAACAAAATGTATACAGCTCCTGTTAGGAGTAGAAAACATTAATGTGGACTCATACAATAAATCTGGTGAGAGTGTGCTAATGATAGCTGCCAGATATGGTCACAATGAAATTTCAAAGCTCCTATTGGATCATGGTGCTAACCCCAATTTACAGGATAGCTACGGAAACACTGCACTGATGATAGCAAGCCAAAGAGGCAACACCAGATGTGTTGAACAGCTGCTACTAAAGGAAGATATTGATGTAAACCAGACAAATGATAACAAATGTACAGCCCTCATGTTAGCAAGTGAGAGTGGAAATGTTGCTATTGTACAACAACTATTAGAACATGGTGCTGAACTAGAGATGTTGGATGTGAGAGGATGTTCTGCTCTGTTTTATGCTGTGAAATCAAACTCTCCTGATGTAGTGGAACTGTTTTTGCACAAAGGTGCTGATTTTACACGAAAATCTAACAACAAAACACTTCTTGAATTTGCTGGTGATTATCATAAAGAACCAAATGTCCGTATGATTGAGATCTTAAAAGAAGCATGTAAACCATCACTTGCAGCTACTACAAGTTCAGGATTGGCTGCAGCCAGTATAAGACCTATTCTACCTCATACTATGGTGAGTACTGTATGCAAATAAATCTATATCAAGCTAAGGAATTTTTAAACTGGTGCTTGGCGCTGTTACATGTGAGATAGCAATCTGTTTTCACTTGTTCATTAGAGCCATTCTCATAACCTTCTGTACTACAGGCATATTTTCTTTCCATACTAGTTGGCTGCACTGCCTAAAAACGTACATTATTTGCCCTTGTGTGTGGTGTCTGTCCGTCTGTCTGTCTGTTACAAAAAGCGGCAGCTTAAGGGACAAATCAAAATGTTTTTTAGCTTCTCTGAATGCTTAGCTTCAAGGCTTCACCAGTCCATCAGTCACTCCCAAATTTGCCAAGTGTAGTGTGCATAATATTTGTAGGTTGTCTGGTTGGACTCTGTGCATGACCACGTGGCTTGTCCATTTTGATCCACAGCCTTTGGTCTGTTGCTAGTAAACTGTAACGCTTTTGTGTCAAGTTCAGTTCCTATTCTTGCTCACTATTTCTCCAGTGTCACTTTGTGGTCTGCTGCTCACTTTACTGTAGAAAAGAGTATAAAGCACAGTTAGCCTAGAGCGTAAGCACTAAGCTTAGCGGGGAGGGCCTGGTTTACGAGGCTAGAGCACAGTATTATTGTCGTAAAGTTTTGTAGATCTTAGCTTATCGTACCAGATTTTGGGTGTTTTCTAGAGATTGCATGATGCCATCTCCTTTGGTTATGCCTTATTTTAAGGAGTTGAAACTTAAGTTTAAAACCTGCAAAAAGTTGCTTTGTGGAGTGATGTGGCTACCATGGTGGTCCTGGTTGCATAGGCCCAGTACTACATTGAGCCTATAGTACTGGTAGTCTTCTCTTTAAGCATTCAATGATAGCTAGCTAAGTATGCATGCAGTACTCTGTTGGTTGAGTAAGCCAGAGTGGTAATACCATTGGTGCTGTGGTTCCCTACTAACTATGGTGCTATGTAATAATTCTCTGTGACTGAATGTGTTGGCTTTGTGTATGGTGCAAAAGCAAAGGATATTACTCCATATTCTCAGCCAAATAATGGCCTGGTTTTGTAGACCAGCCACTAGGTTGGAGTAGTGTAGTACTAGTAGGTGGCCAGCTAGCCAGGTTGCTGACTGAGGTTTTGAGATCAAAGGCTCCTTGGAAACCATATTAGTGAGCACTTTCTTTGAAGTCTTCCCAAAGTCTTTTGAAGTTCTCCTAGTCAAAGGATGTTGGTATTTCCTGCTCACTTTGAAGTGCTTGCCATCAAAGGCTAATGGAATTAGCTCTCCCACTACTTCTGGAGCTAAATGACAACACTTTTAAAATGACATTTTTCTTTGCCAGCCAGAGGCCTAGGAATTTTTCCATTACATCATTTGTATATATCCCAATGCTTGTTAGCTTTTTAGTGATGTGTCTCTATTGGCTACTCTTTTATGGTTGCTGTATGCATTGTGTATGTACTTGTAACCCATCATGCTCCCCCTGTTGGCTACATGATGGTTTCTTGCCACCTTCTAGTGGACAAGTGTTCAGGGTTGACTTTAGTCCAGGAGTTGAAATGCAGGGCTCATTAAGTTGTAGCTCTCGTGCTTGTCCCTGTTATCTACATGTATGTATATTAATGGCCTTCTTTGTACCCTCTGATACTCTCTGTTAGTGTAATAGTCTGGAACTTTTCTGTTCTACATGACTTTCTTGTAATTATTGTTCTCTCTCTCTCTCTCTCTCTCTCTCTCTCTCTCTCTCTCTCTCTCTCTCTCTCTCAGGTCTACACCAATGGAACTGGAATGCCATTTGTTGTTCCACCATTTGCAGCTGGTACTCCAATCTACCCTGTCATGAGACCTCTCAAGGTGGAAGGATCGGAATGGTGAGTCAAAGAAAGTCTGAGCTATCAATGGTCGTTTCTGGTAGCTAGCTTTAGTATCTATGGCAAGTGTAGCTAATGCAGTGTGTGTGTGTGTGTGTGTGTGTGTGTGTGTGTGTGTGTGTGTGTGTACATGTATGTTCCCACCAGTCTGCTGGGTTTTATCTCCAGCTCCCATCTCCCCTGTGGTACTGCAGTGGTACAAGTTTGGTCTGGTAATGGAATAATGGAGGTCAATAATTGGAAACCATAACACTCCCTGTACATTGATTGGCCCCTCTGTACTCTATTGCTGTGTGTGTGTGTGTGTGTGTGTGTGTGTGTGTGTGTGTGTGTGTGTGTGTGTGTGTGTGTGTGGTCTGCCAGTACCTGCTTCAGTTAATAAAACTACTACTATTATTAACTACAACCATCAATATTTATAGTAACTCTACTAATTCACTTAGAAAGTAATCAGAACCATCTCCTATCACCCCNTTTTTTTTTTTTGAGAGTCCTGCTCTCCTGTTATCTTTATTGCTAAGGGACACACAGAGAGTGCTTGTATTGGAAGAGGTTAATCTTAGCTATGGTGATGAATGGGTGAACACCTGTGTGCAACAACAATATTTTATGCTCTTAAAAATTCATTTTCTGAACTCTCTCTCTCTCTCTCTCTCTCTCTCTCTCTATCACTCTTGCTCACACACATAAAACATAGGCCTAAAGGTCAAAGCTCGATAGCTGGTATACCAGCCTACAGCTATGCTGCTGCTGGTTTCCTCCCAGTGGACCAATCCTCGGGTCTGAGACCAGCCACTGCTGCTGCCTACCCCTTTATGATACCGGGACAGTATGTGGCCGCGCCCTATCAACATCCACAGGTGAGCTAGTAGTGTACATGTACTGTATGGTGCTGTGTTGGCATTGTCACTAATATTGAATTTCTGGTGGAAGTAATTATGTGTTTGTGTGTGTGTTAGGTGTGCAGGTGTGTATTGTTGTATTGGCATAGAGAGGCTTCTAGCTGAGCATGCACACATGCATTTACCCATACACACACACCATACGTTGAATACAGTATTTGTTTTCAATTTGACCCTTGACCAGTTTGGTCTACAATTTATGACTAAAAGACGACAACAATCACTAATTGCAATAATGGATCGATAAAATTTAGGCTTAGTGACCAAAATACAAAATAGTGACTTAGTGAGCCAAATACAAAAAAAATGTGTATAAAATTTCTATATAAATATGTAGCTAAACTGGTAAGATTATGTTCACACATCAACTTAAAAATTCATCATTCTCTCGCACCAATTCTATTCCATCTTTCCCTCTTTCTCCAGTTCAACACCACCTTTGGTCAACCAGTGGCCCCCAATGCTGCCGTTCAACCTAACTCTGGCATCGTGACCACCGTGCCCCAGAAGGAGAAAAAGCCTCACATCAAGAAACCCCTCAATGCCTTCATGTTGTTCATGAAGGAGAAGAGAGCGGAGGTCATCAAGGAGTGCACCCTCAAGGAATCGGCGGCTATCAACCAGATCCTTGGAAAGAAGGTAAGAGAAGTACTTGTAAAAATATCTACTGGAGATTGAAAAAAGTAGTTAAAAAACTTTTTGCTTGTATAACTGGGAAAATTAAATTGTGTATTGGAAATCAGAAAATTTTAGAGGGCAATTTTTTTTCTCCTTGAAGTTGCATGTGTTTATTTTTCACCATTTGACCAATTTGGTTTAGATTGCCATAAGTCTTGTGTATTGATCAAATTTTTGCCACTCACATTACTGGTGATAAATCAGATATTTTATCTGCAAAGATTTCCCATTCTATGGTATTTATCTAGTAGTATGCTTATATGGTATGGCTCTGTGTACATTTTCAGTGTTGTTTTCTGTTTAGTGTATGAGCTGTTGCAACATGTTTTGTTTGTTTTTGTTCTCCACTCCTTCTAGATAGTTCTTTCAGTGTATCTGTCAATCCTAATGCATTATATATTACAGTACACATCTACTGATAGTACTAAAGTCTCTATATTTACATTCACTTGAGCCTTTGATTCTTGCTATTTGTATAACTTGGCCGTATATCAACCGATTAAATTTTCAATATTTCAAACACCATTAAAATAGGAAATTTCACATAAATTCTAATAGTAACTATAACCACCATTTACCAGTCAAAATCTCTACGTTTACCATACATTAAGTATTGTGACCACATCAAAGCAATTCTACTTCCCGGCTCAAGTAATCTTGAGCAAATAGATATTATACATATACGGAGTAAAGTATTATACATGTATGCAACTCCTCAATGCATTTATTTTCTGTCAAAGTCCATGAGATTGTGTTCCTCTTGATCTCTCCTACAGTGGCATGCACTGGATCGAAGTGAGCAGGCCAAGTACTACGAGATGGCCAGAGAGGAGAGGCAGAGACACATGCAGGTACACTACAGTTATAGCTACAGCAACATTGAATGCTTACACTCTATTGTTGGAAAATTGCAATAATAAATGTGCAGAAAAACAATAGCAAACAAGTATGCAAATTTCCATAGGTGAAAAATTGTTGATTGCTAGCCGAAAACAGTGTTCCCTTGATTTTTTATTACACATGTTCTGTCACTGAATATTATTGTGTCATCATTGTCTCATATCCTGTCATCCTGTGTCATCATCGTGTCATCCTGTGTCATATTGTGTCATCCTGTGTCATCATTGTGTCATCTTGTGTCACCGTTCCCCCCCACAGATGTACCCCGGTTGGAGTGCCAGAGACAACTATGCCATTCACAAGAGAAGAAAGAAGAGGAAAGTGAAGCAGGGCGGAGCTGGAGGAGGACCTGTGGGGAGTGACGGGAGCACCTCCCCGACCAAACAACATCCCAACAACGTGGCCGCTGCCGTTGGTGGTGGGGGTGTGGTATCTATGACGTCATCGCTATCAGGAGGCGGTAGTGCAAGCGGAGAGAGTGAGATGTGCATCCTTGAAGAGGAGGATGATGGGTCGGAGAGAATGGATGGAGGTAGGTCGTCTCTCAAGTCTCTTTTTTTTTCCTTGAATTTTTTTTTTTTTGTTCAGTCAGGCTAGGTGTTTGCTACTGTAGTGAATATGTTAAGAAAGTTGGTAGAAATTATTCTCTAGCATCAACCTAAATCCCAGATAGATGCCTGCAAAATAGCAACAATTATAAGGGTTCAATTTTGTAATAATCCTGAAGAGTGTAGATAAACGTTTGTACAGCATTGCTGTGAACATGACAATAGTCACTGCAGCAGTATTGAAAACGGCTAGAGATATACATAGAAGGAGCATGCAGTGACCTAATGGAGGGAGTGAAGGGTGGGCTCCTGATAATGATGGACAAGTAGAAAATCATCTCCGGATTAATCACCCACGCCCCTCTCTCTCATTATTCAGATGCAGGTGGAGCTAGGAAGTGCAGAGCTCGTTACGGTTTAGAGAAACAGAACCTGTGGTGTGGTCCATGCAGGTGTGTGTTCAATATTACAATGATGTAATGCTTATTTCTGATTAATAGAAACAAGTGATATCCTACTATATATTGTTTGAAATTATTTCATGATGTTGTGTTTATTTCCTATAATTAGACGCAAGAAGAAGTGTGTACGTTATAGCGAAGATGATGAAGACGGAGCACCTAAAGTCTTCCACGGAGAATTGGACGATGATGTCATTGCTAAAAATAGCAGCACTACAGCTATTGTTAGCTCAGGGGGTGTTTCCGAAACGTTTGGCGATTCAAAGACCACACTTCAAGCCAGTCACAGTGGCATCGCTCACCAAGCCACGCCCACCACTGTTAGACCAGAACAGAGACTCATCAATGCACCTATCACATTGCAAACAATACCTACATAAGGTCAAAGGTCGTTGTCATGGCAAAAAGTCTATTTTTTTTCCCCTGTCAGTTTCAACATTGTACATAATAATATTAAAAGTTATTCAAAAGTTATTATTTTTTTTTCTTTGCAAATCAAATTACGTACACAGGCATTGAAAACACGTACATTTTTCACTGTTGTCAGTACAATAGCTCCTGAGAAAATTAACTTTTTGTGAACGAATTTTGTTTTCTTGTTTCTGCAAGTGTTTTTGAATGTCATCATGCAATTCAGTTCATTCAGCTAATCCATGCAATC
>CAXIPT010000004.1:2705178-2737438 GCA_964030475.1 Tethya wilhelma | reverse complement strand
TCTCTCTCTCTCTCTCTCTCTCTCTCTCTCTCTCTCTCTCTCTCTCTCACACACACACACTCACAATGGGAGCTGCTAGCTCTTTGAGTCTATTCATCTCAATCTCTGAAATGACGTCTCTCAGGATGTATATCTTGGGTTCTGGATGAGCTACCTCCACCTTGGCTGGTCGCAGTATCAGTCTAGGATTGCGTCCATTGTCAAAATTGTAGCAGATGAGCTTATGATGGTCTTTAGATGGCTGCAAGTGAGAAATTTACACTAACACACAGCATAACCTCATTTTTGCTCTCTCTTCACTCAAACCCCAGATTAACATGTAATGTAAAGAATAAGCTTCCCCTATGCTAGCCCAACACAGCACTGGAGTGGATAATCCAACATTGGTGGACATAATGTATTATATAAACGGTTATAACTATATACAAATATTAATGTAAGTGAAAAAACTGTAGATTAATTTTGTTATTAGAGTATTGAACTGAATTTGATTAATTTAATTTATTGTACCACTATAAAATTTGGAGTGGCACAGTATCTACCATACACAGTGCACTCACATAGGGTATTGGCTCTCTACACAGTGCACTCACATAAGGTATTGGCTCCCTACACAGTGCACTCACATAGGGTATTGGCTCTCTACACAGTGCACTCACATAAGGTATTGGCTCCCTACACAGTGCACTCACATAAGGTATTGGCTCCCTACACAGTGCACTCACATAAGGTATTGGCTCCCTACACAATGCTTCATACTCGGCCTTCTCTGTTGGTTCTAATCTCTCCGTACCCTGAGGCTCAAAGAACTCTTTGTCGACATACTGCTCTGGGGAGTTCACTCGGAGATCATCGAAATACTCCTTGTTAGATAATGCACGTTCGTGGGTAGGTTCTGTGGAGAAATAAAAATAATATTACTGAAGTCCATCTGGTTTGAGAATGCCATAGAAAAAATCAAATATGTAACTTTCTTATTATCCAACCAATTTCTAAATTTCAAGCACCATTGGAAAGTGCTCATTCGCTCCATTCTTTTGATTGCTTTTCCAGCTTCCTACCCCTTACCAGTCAAAAGTTAGCTATTAGAAAAGTTTACATGAATCTCATATTTAACTTCTGGCGGCATTCTCAAACCAGATGAACTTTTACCATGTGTGCAGTCTCTATGAATACAATAGTTTGTATAAGCACAAAGTTAGCAATGCCAGTCAAGGAACTAAGACTACATTGTATACAGAAACTTATACCACTGCAGACAATGTACATTGTACAGCTAGTGTACACTAGATGGTTGTTTTGACAAGCCAATGTGTTGTTGTTGTATAAGCTTCTAATTGCCTAATCATCAAAATCAGGAACTTATGAGGCGCTGCAAAACAACACAATCGAATGAATTTTGTACTCTCTCAACTTTACAAAATCGTACAAAGTTGAGACTTATATCCAAGTTAATTGCAATGATATAAGTCTCAGCCTTTCATCATGCCTTGTTCCCAGGCTCTCCCCTTCCTTACCGTGAGTGTAAGGTCAAAGGTGAGCGCTAGAAACAAAAAGAGGCTGTCAAAAATTGCCTACCGTTCTGAAGGAGATCTTTGTTGTACTGAGCAGCACGCTTGATGTTCCCGAGAGAATACTCAGAGAAGGCAAGATGATCGTAGATCAGCCCAAGATCTACACCCTCTGTGTCATCTACACAGGTTGGAAAGATCAACGTGTGTGTATGTGTGTATGTGTGTATACGTATGTATATGTATGAATGTGTGCATGTGTGTATGTGTTGTTCGGATTAGGAATACAGTGGTGCCTTACTATTCCAGCCAGGCTTGGGGCAATAGAAAGTGGCTGGATTTCAGGGAAGCCTCTCTTCATTGTAGTCATAATTATATACTTTGACTGTCAATCTGTTCTAAGGCTATTGGCTGCTTTAGTGAGGTGGTTGCATTCCAGAGGCTTGGAATAGTGAGGTTCCACTGTAGCAGTAGGAGACCATTTATTAATACCTTCATCAAATCTGTCAAGAGCAGCTTTCATCCAGTCACGACTCTGGTAGAAATCTTTTTCAACATATGCATCTCTGCCAATGGTGAAACAATCATGAGCTGAAGGGAGTGACCTTTAGACTCTTGAGAACAATAAACAATAGGTTCTTTATCTTGCCAAATGTGTAAAATAGGTGGCAAATAATTAAGAGTGCAAGAGGTTAATTGAGTATTTGTGGTACTAACTACAGTCACAACACACACACACACACACACACACACACACACACACACACACACACACACACACCTGAAAGCTGTAAAGAATCAGCTTTACTAATTTCCCCACTAGCCAGCACAGAGGACCGAAGGTCATAGGTCACTTGTAGCCGTCTCAAGGCAGTGATGGCTCCTTTGTAGTCCTCATGGGTCGGAAGACGATAATTGTTGAGAGACAAATTAGCCATCAGATCTGCAGACACAAAAGACATATATATATTGAAAGGACTTTAGACAATTACAGATGTATTCTTAATAATTGGCATTAACTATACTATTGCAATATGGAGAAATGGTCTACTGGTATAGTTTGGCTTCAAAAATACCATTCATAGATATTCCCTTATTTCTCTGTAACAGACTGAAGCAGCTGTACAACACACATATTGTTTAACCACTTGTGGAGGAGACCTGGCTAAAGGGCAAACTCTATCTTACTACACTTTTAGTCCAGCTAGCTGGAGCGTTTTATCTCTCTCTCAATACACAATGTATTCACAAGATTATCTATCTATTCCTGGAAGGTGGTTCATATCATGTCGACCAATATACACTTGCTATAACTGTCAATCTAGAGCCAAAACACATTCACAAAGACTGTCCCAAAGCATTAGCTTCAATTCCAGGCTCCTCTCTTAGCTTTTTTAAAATTTATTTATTTATTTATTTTTTTGTAAAAATCCAAGAAAGGGGAGCCTGGAAATGAGGCTACTCTAGCATATACATGTTATAGGTACAGTCACATGACTGAGTGCCTACCCTGTCCGTTGTCCTCGTAGATGCTGTCGTGCAGTCCCATCCACCCGTTGGTGTATCTGTTGACCAGTTGGTAGGCATTGATGGGGTCACCAAGGTGACGCTGGGGGTCGTCGTAGTCCACCAGACTGTGTGCCTTCTTCACCGTGTCGGCAAACTCTTCCAAGGATCTCAATCTGTGAAATAGCAAGGAGAGAAACTTATCGTGAATGTGTGTAAATCAGTTTAGCAACATTTGATGTACTGATTGCAGACCCATTAACATTAATAATATGTGGAAGCTTATTTGTGTACAGCATGTGCTAATGAGCAAAGCGCAATTATTTTGTACTTAGACATTTTTGGAGATATATAGAAAAAGGTCTATTTGACTGATTGTTCATGTGACGTAGAAAATAAATATATAAGTCTAAGCATAGATGATGATATGCAGTGTACACTGACTGCTGTAGATCATAAAAAGGAAGACTACAATCAGAGCCTGCTCCTTTGATGTCATCAGAAGCCGAAGTGACAACCGATCTAGTTTGCAGGTGCTCTCTAAACTAGATCAGATATTTTTGTGTACTGTATAGCTAGAAATAATAAATTTCACGGATCGCCAGTGATTTAGTCTCGTGCCCAGCCTCTCCTGCCCACGTGCTACTCGCACGGGAAAAGGAGAGTCTGGTAACTAACGTACACATTCCTGTATCTCAGTTTGGAATTTAGAACTACCAATGAAATTGCAGGAAGAATGATTAGTAGTTCTACGTCATTGAAGATTGCGCAACACACGTAGCTAGCTATGCCACATGTCTGTGAAGTTCAAATATTCATAGACCACAAACACGTATCGCTTGGCTTCTTTATTCAATTAGTGGCAGCTAAACTCCTCCTTGAAATCCAAAGAGTTGTACGTTAGTTACCAGACTCTCCTTTTCCCGTGCGAGTAGCACTTGGGCAGGAGAGGCTGGGCACGAGACTACCAGTGATTGGTGAAAATTTTACCAATGAAAAATTCAGCACCGTATTGCAATATATGGAGCAGTGGCTGCTCAATCCTCGGGAAAAAAAATCACAAAAAGTTTTCTGATTGCCTTTCTTCAAAAAATTAATAGTACTCTTCGAAACTTTCTAGCTATACGTACCTTTGTCTTTCTGCAGTGATGTACTCATTGAGACCATCCATCAGTGACCTCTCGAGATTCAACAGACCCTCCATGTGAACTATTGCAGTGAACAGCTCACACTGGACCAATGACAATGATGCAATCAATAAGATCGCCAGCGAAGTGCAAGTTGTCATGGTTGCAATCTAAGCAAGAGAGTGATAAATTCTGATAATTTTTATAGTATAATCCCACTCACACACACCACACTACTTCAATGCAACAGTACAAGATGCAATCCAAAAATGTATGTAAGTGTGTATACAATCACATCCACTTGACATAATTTATATATTTTCCACAAAAAAAATTCCAAACCAATAAATTATGGAATTTTGCCCTCACTTTATGTACACAGCTAAATATCCATTTTGATCAACTCACAGTATGATTCTAGGCTCCTTCAAGGTCTCTTTCGGTCCAGTAGCAAGCAGTGCAACGGCTCCAGATTTCTATCACCAGGCTTTTTTGACACGAGGTTTTTATGTTGCAACACAATGGATATTGTTGTGTGGGGGAATAGGAAGCTGCCCCTGCAATTAGTGCGCAATTGAAAGATAATTTACAGGGATTTCCTCAAACTAAAATGGGCGTGTTTTGGCGCGCTTTATTCGAATACAGTGATCTGATTGGTCAAATCTACCAGTATATAAAACTTCCGCTCGCTGGCAACAGCACACCTCGGGAGAAGAAAGCCAAACCTTTTGAACGTCTTGTTACGCCGACAAGTTTTCTTGAAGACTATATTCCCATTAAGTATTCCCAATGGTGAGTGTTGTGTGTGTTTAACACGGGAAAAGCTTTACTTATGTGATTTAGAGTCGTGGTTTGTGTAAAAAGCTTTGTGTTGGGACTTGATCTTGTTGACTCGTTTCAGACATTTATGAGGTGTTTTTTTCATTCTTATCATCATAAATAAAACTATTTTGTTGATAATAATAAGATAGAAGTTATAGTTTTACACAAATCTCTTTGCAAGTAACTTTTTCACACTTCTGTATGTATCTTTTGTCATCACCCTTCAGGCTGGAGGTAAAGCTGGTAAGGATGCCAAAGTAAAGGCCAAGGCAGTATCTCGATCGTCGAGAGCCGGTCTTCAATTCCCTGTTGGAAGAATCCATCGTCACTTGAAATCTCGCACCACCAGTCACGGCAGAGTTGGTGCAACCGCTGCTGTCTACAGTGCTGCTATCCTTGAGTATCTCACTGCTGAGGTGTGTGTCAGCTCATTTTGTTTCAAGCTTGTATTTTTTCTTTGCTATCTAAAAGGGTCTGGCTTGATAGACTGGTCAACTGTTAATACACAATTTTGTTTTTGACTTTAGGTTTTGGAGTTAGCGGGCAATTGTTCGAAGGATTTGAAAGTGAAAAGAATAACACCACGTCATTTGCAATTGGCCATCAGAGGAGATGAAGAATTAGACTCTCTTATCAAAGCAACTATTGCTGGCGGAGGTGAGAGTTCACAAAAAAAAACAAAAAAACATTCAACCATACTTTGTATTTATCGTGTATTCTCTCTCTCTCAGGTGTGATCCCCTACATCCACAAGAGTCTAATAACCAAGAAGACCAAGGCACAATAGACACACAGACACAAGTAGAGAAAAGAAGACATTGCGTTACAATAAAACTAGTTGAGCAGCAAATACGACATCTATCTACTAACAATAGTTATACTTGTCTTTACTTCTGATGTGTCATTGTCATAGTAACGAGATCTTGTACATAACATCTTTTTTTCCCATTAAGATTAACGTGCACAAAACTGTTACAGTATATTTATGCAAATAAAAAGAGTTTCTCATTGGTCTGCTGAAAATAAACTACTTGTGAAGCGATTCCTGCATGTATATACAATCACATAATATATGCAAGTAAAACCGTATACAAACTTGTGTTTAGAAACAGGTCGCGTACTAGAGATTCCTGCAATTTGTCGATGTCTTTATACTTGTCAAGGACCCTGTGTAAATGTGAATGCACACAAATTATGACATGACCAGCCTCCATCTATATCCGTTGAAACATGTTCATTCATCACATAAGCTTACAATTCCATACTCTCATTGACCGTCTTGAGTTGCTGAGTGCAGGTCAATACAATGGATATGAGCTGTTCTACCACTGCTCCATCACTAGTACTGCTGGCATCTTCTCTTCTCTCACATTCTGACATAGCAAGGTAATGTCAATTAAAAGCACTCAAAGGTAAGGTGTGCATCAAATAGAAACTTGACCTTTGACCCCCAGTGTCATATGACGTATTCTTTTACAAGTTGCATGTTTGTATACTTTCTTCTCCAACTGTTTGCTTGTTTCCAATCTACAAAGTATTTAAACTATTTCTGGTGGACACCTCGTAAGAATGGCGAGTGCTGAAGCGTTATTCTCCCGCCACACCTCAAGTGGGACAGACAAAGGAGCAACAAGGTATGAATCAAGTAGCTTCTTCTAGATTGAGTTGTGTCAAAAAGTGATTGTTGATCTGCTTCATAAACTAGTTCTTTGTGGTCCTGTTTAGTTAAAAAACGAACACATGACTATATCTTATTGATAAACTTTCATGTATGATTTTTTGTGTAAATCACAGCCCTCTCTTGAAAATTATATTTTGTGGCCAACATAGCAGGTTTTTATGTGCTGACTGTGTACTCTAGTAGACTAGCTGCCATAAATGTGCTATAGTACTACACACAATAATCCCCTTTGTGGAGAATCTGTATGGTTTTGTTTTCCTTCTCTGTCTGCAGCTCTGGCTTGACCTCCGACCCCTCACCAGCTGCTCGTCCTACTGGTGCTGCTACCTCTCCTGTTGACTACGTGAGAGACCATCTTGTGTCATTGTTCATTAGTAGCATCCATTGTGTGTGCGACATTTGAAACTGTAGTGTTGAAAGGACATTCTAAATAGGGTGTACACCTATTCACAGAGTCTGTCACACCTGTTGCTGTTGGACCCTCACACTGTCACATGCTCACACTGTCACACATCATCCATAGCATCACACAGTCACACTGTCACCCTTCACTCTTATGCTATCACACCGGCGCACAGTCCTACCATCACCCCTCGCTCTTAGACTATCACACAGGCACATAGTCACACCATCACCCCTCACACTGTCTCCCCTCACAGGTGGCGTGCATTGGTGAAGACGTGGAATCTCTACCGAGTGAACTCATCAGAAAACACTCAAAAGTTGCCAAGATTCTTGATCTCAGTTACAACAGATTAAAGTACGTAAGGCTCCATTCCTGTTCTTCTTGTAGAGTATGGGGATGTTGCTAGTATAATAGTATACTGTATAATCATGCCATGGATTGGGTACTAATTTTTCTTATAAACTTTATAGAATGAATGTGCTAATAGCACACAAAAAGCTAGCTACTACATAACATGTGTATATCCAATATACACAACTATTAACACAATGTCAAAATACAGTGTTAGTATTGTAAATACTGAACTGGGGTACACATATTTCACTAGCCGCCATGACTTTGTTATTGTGTTGTCGTGTTGAGTGGGATGGTGCATGCATTACTGTAGCACCTTGGAGGGGTTGGAGCAGTTCTCTAAATTGGAAGAGTTGATATTGGACAACAATCAGTTGACTGATGACAGTATGACCAAGTTTCCCAAACTAACTCATCTACACACCCTTACTCTCAACAAGAATCAGGTATGCAGCACATACTCACACACACACACACACATACACACACACACACACACACACACACACACATTGCTATTTCTGCTAAAATACCAGTAACTGTTAGTTTGAATTGGAATGTTACCTACTGTATAGCTTCAAATTTTCAGGCTGCAATAAACTTTCATATAGTTCCATGAAAGCTTAGAGCTGTATAGTAGAGAGTTTACTTTTCTCCCTATATAATAGATTATTATTATCAGGTACAAATCAACTGTTATTGTTAGTAAAATTATTATCTGTTTCTTTTTGAGATTGCTGCTTTTATTTACCCTTTTCTCTCTCTAATACTAAACAACATTATTAACCCTTTAATCTCTAAATTACTGATATCTTTATTAACCCTTTTCCCTCCAGATAACTGATACTGACCAACTACTGGAGACGCTCACCAAGAGGTGTCCCAGTCTGAGTTACCTCAGTCTCCTTGGCAACAAGGCATGTCCTAACGAGCTATTAGGAGAAGACCACGACGACGAGGATTATCAGAGATATAGGTACATGTATGATTGATTTTAAATAGGTCTCCTTTTTTCTTAGGAGAAACAATTTTACTGATTTCGTAGATTTGGGGACCATACATCATAAGAATCACCATTTGCATTGGTGTCGTACAGTAGCTATGAAGAATAGGCAATCTAAAAAAAATCTGTGAAAAAAGTATTTCAGCAAACAACACACAACAATTCGTTTCCCTTGGTGTTTGCTTGAAAATTCTCCATCATTTTGTAAACTTTTTAACTCTTGCAGTAACTGTAGTATTATTATTTATCTCTATTGATTCTGTCCAGGTATTATGTGCTGTATAAATTTCCACGTTTGGCATTTTTGGACTCTCGTCCTGTAACATCTGAGGAAAGGAGTGAGGCAAAGAGAGTTGGACAGTTCATGAGGGTTATAAAACCAGCTAGCAATGCTGTAAGTGAAGTCAAGAGAAGTTATTAAGCTTTTTGCTTTATAAAATTCTGTTTTTAGTCAAGACTTAGTCATCTTTACTATGACTTTCTCTCTCTCTCTCTCTCTCTCTCTCTCTCTCTCTCTCTCTCTCTCTCTAGCTTGACGAATCTTCAAAGAAGAAGAAGAAGTCTTCATCTGACGATGCTCTAGGTTATACTCCTCTACCAGAGTCCACAGACAGTGCTGGTCAACACAGAGGTAACAAAGACTGGGGTTTTTTGGTTGTTGTTTTTTTCACCTTTGATTCTTTAGTATTTTTGATTTTGCCAAGGCTATGTACATTTTGCTAGTGGATGCTTATATAATTATGTGGTTTGATTGACTCATGTGATGTCATTGTTCTCTCTATATAGGTGTATTTGGACAGTGCAAGTATGTCTATTATGGCAAACATTCTGAGGGAAATAGATTCATCAGAAATAACCAATTATGAACACACCAATTACATTTATTTGTGCATGACATATATTTATATGTGTGTGTGTGTGTGTTTGTGTGCGTAAAATGTTAACAGGTGTGCAAAACAGACAGTGGCTATATATAACTTTCATTATTTTTATTATTTCATTTGCTGTAGCATATCTACATGTAGTTTGTGCTGTTCTTGTTGTACTGTAAATGAACAACCATGTATTTTTCAATGCCTGAAATTCTGGCCGGTATTTATGCACTGCGCATGCGCAGAACTCCCTTTCTCTCCCGGAGCGCTAACCAACGTGGTGTTGCTGTTGAGAGGATCCGTGTCCATCGGACGTATCAAGAGCGACAATGAGCGAACAACTGAGACTCAGAGGTGAGTCTTTAACTCTGTTTAATATTTCATACGTCTCTAGTCCAAAATCGTCCTTAGTTTGGGTGTTTTGAGCGTGTTTTCGATGGTTGACACACACACACACACACACATACATACACTGTCACAGGCACACTGAAGGGCCATGGAAATTGGGTGACACAGATCGCCACTACTCCTGCTGTCCCCGATATGATCCTTTCAGCATCACGAGGTAAGACCCAACATTTCTACTGTTAGTACACTAGACAGCTTGGTTGGGATGAAGAAATAAAATTATTTATTCTACTGGTCCATGTAGATAAGTCTATTATTATGTGGAATTTGACAAAGGAGGAGACAAGCTATGGTATCGCCAAGAAAGCACTGAGAGGTCACAATCATTTTGTGTCTGACGTCGTGATCAGTTCTGATGGTCAGTTTGCCCTGTCTGGTTCGTGGGACAACACACTTCGACTGTGGGATCTGAATGCGTATGTAGACCATATAATTCTTCACTCATATCAACTACTTGCTGCTCATATTATACATAATATAGAACATTTGTAGATACTTTGCACAAATGTACAGAGAAATAGTATTATGACAGTTACCGATCAATTAATATGTGGGTAGCTAAGTCTAATATTGCTTCAAAACACTTCCAATTCATTGCATGGTGATGCTGATGACACTAGCAAGTACAGTCAACATCTCTCTCTCTCTCACACACACACACACCCACACACACACACACACACACACACACACACACACACACACACGCAGTGGTACAACAACTAGGAGGTTTGTAGGACACACAAAGGACGTCTTGAGTGTAGCCTTCTCGGCTGACAATCGTCAGATTGTGTCAGCATCCAGAGATCACACCATCAAACTGTGGAACACACTGGGAGTCTGCAAATACACCATCCAAGTAACTACATAATCTTTTTTTAGCTTCATGCTCCATGTAGTATAGTATACATATAGTGTACATTGTCTTTTTGTAATTGTTTAGGTCCTACATAGCATTTTTAGTCTCATAATATTTATGCCAAATTTTATTCCTAAGTTTTTACTTTCTTTTTTCAGAGCAGAGACGATGGCCTTGTTTAAGAGCCTGTAATCTCATGTATGTCTTATGTCACGCAATCTTGTGCATACATCCATGTTCATAGGATGAAGGTCATTCTGGTTGGGTCAGTTGTGTGAGGTTCTCTCCTAACGCTTCTAATCCAGTCATTGTTTCTTGCAGCTGGGACAAAGTTGTCAAGGTGATTTGGATTGTCATTGTAATTATGATAATATGGATGGGGAAATTTTGCCTGCAAATCAAAGGCTTTTTTGTCAGACTTTGACTCATTTTGTAAATATGTAGGTGTGGAATCTGACCAACTGCAAGTTGAAAACCAACCATTTTGGACACAACGGCTACCTGAATTGTGTCACTGTGTCTCCTGATGGTTCTTTCTGTGCATCTGGCGGAAAGGTGTGCTTTAATTAGAAACACAGTTCCAGCATATATATTATGCTCGGCATCTCTCTCTCTCTCACTCATTCTCTCTTTCATTCTCTCATTCTCTTCCAGGATGGTAATGCGATGCTGTGGGACTTAAATCAGTGAGGGCAAACATTTGTACACATTGAACGGAACTGAGGTGATCAATGCACTAGTCTTCAGTCCCAACAGGTACGGGATTAACTTGATTATCTGTGATCACAGTGCAAAGTTAATATCAATGGTTGTATCTTGTCTGTCAGGTATTGGTTGTGTGCTGCTACTGGTCAGGCTGTTAGAATATGGGTAAGTTGTAGCAAATTGCTTGTAATGATATGCTCCATGTTTCCATGGTATAAACTAGTAGTGTGAAATGAAATCTGTATAGCTAGAGATTTTTGAAGAGTATATTAATTTTGCAATTTTTGGTGGATTGTCAGTGTTGTGCAAAAAATTTTACCCACACCATATTGCGATATGGAGCTGGGCTGCTTGATCCTCAAAAATAGAATCGCAAAAAGTTTTGCAGTCACCTTTCTGCAAAAATATTACTCCTTAAAAGAAAATTTCTAGTTTTATGGTATTTGACTTTCTCTGTAGGATTTAGAGAGCAAGTCTCAAGTGGATGAAATCTATGTTGATCGTCATTCTACCAATGGGCCTGTGCAGTGCATGAGCCTGGCTTGGAGCTCCGATGGACAAACATTGTTTGCCGGTTACACTGATGGTTTGATCAGGTATGATTGTTTCCCCACCATATTCAGTTGAGTTAAAGTACAGTCTTAAGACTTTGACATTGATTGCTGTAGGCAATGAAGATAGTGAACAGTAGTAATACCTGTGTTAACTTTACACTGTATGCCCATGTGTAAGAAATACCTACGATTAGAGAAAGCAAGATTACATGTACATTCTCTTGGCGAAAGCCATAATAGTTTTGTTAAGTGAAATATTGGTCTGCTTCGTAGGATGCTACATAAAGTACTTGTTATACTGAAAATGTAGGTCATAAAAAAAAAAAGTTTTATTTTACCAACCAGTATATACATCATACTGGTTATGTTGTAGGATCTTGAGTGTTTACAGTTACATGTAATTTTGATAAATGTTCACAATTGAAATAATTATTATGTTCATTCTATGATGTGTTTCATTTACCCTCTCTAATGCAGGGTCTATGATGTGGAAGCTCCGCTATGAGTTACAGAGAACACTGACATTATTATGGTTTTTGTCTTCACTACGTTATAGTGTGCATTAAATAGAATGAAATGTATTGAAGATTCACTAAATTTTGATCTCTTCTGAAATACCAACTATCACACAACACTAGTTCTAGAGCATGTGTTGTACATGCAGGTGAGCATATCAAGGATGCATGTGTATACTAGCTTGTCCCATATTATACTGGGAAAAATTGCTTCTCAGTATGGTTTAATTAGCCATTATGATTATTTTATCATACCACCAAAACTGAGGAGTGTGACTAAGTCAACCTGCTTTCACTTGATCCATTTACGCATGTACTGTATTATACAAACCTCATCTTGGTCACCTGACAACACTACAACAGTTGGCGCAGTATGAACTGACTAGCAAGCTTCATATATACACTGATGTAGCAAGCCATTTTTTGAATTTATACTTATATATATATATATATAATACTAATAATTATTTTATTATTATAATTATATTAAAATTGTCATTATTGTAAGCATGCAGAATCAGCTCAGTTATGCCTAGTAGGAAATGCAGGGGCAAAATTAATTAATGTCAACAAAAATAATTTCTAATTTTACCATTGTTCACAATTCCATATGCAAAGAACCTTATTCGGTTTGGCATTTTTGCTGTATGTGTCTTTCTTGCCATTTCTTAGTTCCAAAAATCTATGGTCCATGGAAGGAGAAAGCAAGTACTTGCGCCCACTATCATGACTGTAGTGTCCGCTTAAGTGCAGGATGCTGTTAGGAACTTTGGCTTCACTGAGAAGAATACAGTCTTGTCTAAATTTCCTTTTTTGTTCTTCTTCTGTGTCTTTAGCTAAGTAATGATGCATGCGTTCGGTAGAATATTTTCTGTCATACAACCATCCTGCTATTTGACTACTGAGCAATGGGGTCCCACAGCAGGTTGTAAAATACGGTGAGGTGTGGTTGACTAGTCTTTTTCTCAGCCGTATATATAGTGATTCTAAGTAGAAGCTTCTTGTTAAATCGATATCATTGGCAAAGTGTGCTGCAGATGGTAGATCGAACCATGTCAGATTGATTTTTGGCTTTCTTTTAACTTCCATTTCTTCCTCACTTTCGGAGGAAGAATCATCCCTAGCAGTAGAAAGTGACGGCCTGGACCATTTTAACCCTGCACAATTGAGTCGAACTACTCTCTCACTGGCAAGTAATTGCTTTTGAGCTCTTGTCAACTTTCTCTCGGATAGAGTGTCAGCCATTTCCTTTGGTACCATCAACGTGAGCATGATACAGCCTTCATTGATGTCAGCCAAGTAAAGATTCTTACGATCAGTTCCCAAAATTTTGGAAAATTCTCGGCAGAGTCGTTCCAGCTCTCCAATGGATATTGATTCCCACTCTCGGTCAACTTTGATGACCAGTTTCTTGCATCCAGTCATTCCAACTTTCGAGCCAATCTCAACATGGGTCAATTCTTGTGGAAGTCGCTGCTTTGCATAGCTTTCAAAATGCTGCTCATATTCAGCTAACCTTGTACGATCATTGGCTTGTCCAAACTCTTCAATCAATGCCTTGATGATGTTAAAATCGAACCATGAACATGCATGACGCGTAACTATGGTAAATAGCTTTGTCATATCATGGGCACGATCAATTTCATCAGCCTTTTTGCTAAGCAAAGGAAAGCTGTTAAGCAAGTAGAGTGCTACAGAATCCTTTTTTGCATGCTCTTCAAGACTATCGCAGGTTTTCCGAACAAGGCTCCCAAAACATTTGCGTATGTTTAAAGTGTTTGCCTCAAAAGCATCCACTGAGCAATGATGGTCATGGCTAGTTGGGGACCGTATTTCAGCGAGTATTTTGCCAGGTATTTCGGAGATATTTTCTCCTTTAGTGTTCCTATCAAATTTTGTGATTATTGGCAGTCGCTTTGTGTAGTCTGGTCGAGGACAGTGTTCAGTACACAGCTTGTGAATGTTACATTCACCACATCCACATCCTGGGGAGAGAGGAGTGTCAAACAGATCTTGTTCAGAATCTGAGGCAGAGTGAGATGCTGAGCTCCCATATCCTGATTCCAGATCTTTTGCACTAGCTATAGTGCTAGCCATGCTGGGAAGGAACTTGTTATGAATTGCTGTCACTACATTTTTATAACCACCAACGTTTTCTACAGCATTAGCAATCTTTTCCCATGATGGGTCCTCTTCATTTTGCTGCCAATGAGAGATTACTTCAGTGAGGCAACGTTGCACTCCCTTTTCTTTGTGATCAGCCTCGATATTTTTAAGTGTGCTTTTCTCAATCTTGAGGTGAACACCAAGACTGTGCCACTCGGATTCCAGTGGCTTGAGGAATTTTAGAGACTCACTAAGATGTTCAGTACCTATAAAATTAATTTACAAAGAATATTAAATAGATGCACTGGTAGGGTGTCAATGCAATAATTTTCTTACACTTTGTTTCAGTAGTCATGGTACAAGATTCTCCACTTATTTGCTCAAAATAATTATGGCCACCAAGTGGGATCTGCATGTTTATATATAGTCATAGTATGATAATGAGGGAGTTTCCCAGGTTCTTTCCCCCCTCTGGCCTATTCCCCCACCTTCCCAATGATATTCAACACAAGTATTATGATGAGTCACAAGAACTGCTTAGTACCAAAATAATTATATTTAGTGTATACAAGTATATTCATTGCCTGTTCTCCACATGAGTTCATGATCATCACACTAACACCAGCATACATCTGATCCTGCACACTACGTATACGTTCTCCTGTAAATGACTAAACATTGTACTGCTGCATGTATGCATGCATTAATATTTTGTGCATTGCCCCATACTGTCTGCAGCTGAATGCCAAGAGTCCCAACAAATTGAAGTCTATTATTATTATAGTGTTGGAAAGACTCTTTCAATTTAACTATTACCAAATTTAAACCCAGTCACTTTGTAGACGTACTCCACTATTCTGTCTCTTGTTAACGTTCATGCTATACATAATTATACTGATGCATGAGCAAACATGCATATATACCGGTAATTATGAATATGAGCATGCATGCTATATATGATATTATAAGCAAAGTTTTGTGTGTCTGTCTGTCTGTCTGTGTGCGCATGTGTGTCACGGAATGATTCTCCATGTAACTCATATAATAGTCTGGCCGGCCAGATCCTTTTCAAAGAGTCTGGCCATATGCATGCAGCCAGACATATCAGGAGCTTATGGTGGTAAGTAGACAGCATGCAACTTAATGTTGAGCACATGTACAATGTCATAATGAATCTCAGTTCTGATAGACAGTGATAGTACGTACACAATACAATGGACTAAACATGGTTATAATTTACAAAGGGTCATCTTCTTTGAGTAGTTACATGTATGTGTTTGATGAGAGTACAAAGGTCATCCATTGATGCTTGGATGTCCGTTAGCCATTCTATTAGTGTTGCTCTGTGGTTTGATATCAATTCTTCAACACTTTCAATCACACCACATCTGAAAAAGGTGGCCAAAGATAATAAAAGTTACAGTAGCATGTTTTTAATACATTGGGAACTTCTTGGCTTACTCTATTAGGAGTACACAGAGAAGAACCTTCCACTCTTTAGGATGAAATGTGATACTCTCCCTCTCTAGTCTTCACTCACATACATGACAAAAAAAAGTCATTCTGAATACACTGTTCATTGACTGTTATTGTATACCTGAATGTGCCTATTAATGTCATGATTGCAGGGTGAGCCTCGTGCTGATTCACATTGAGCTTCCCGCACACAGTTGCTAGGTTACGATTCAATTGACCAACAAGAATCTTCTTCCGTTGTAACAGTATCGGCCCCTGAGTCTCCTCTTCCACAGCTGAGGAGCCACCATGCCACGTTGTCAAGGCCAGAGTGAGTTTCTCTACTGAAGATCTCTTCGTGCTAGGTCTAGTGGTTTCAGTTGTCATTGGCGAATCCTCTTTCACTGACTGGATGTGGTGATGATCATCATTATCATGGGGGTTGATGTCATTGTCCCCTCCTTCTTGTTGTATCTCAGAGTCATGTTCTAAAAGTCTCACTTCACGATGATCAGTTTGTCTGGCAGCCAATAATGGTTGTATTGGGAGTTGTGAGGAGAAATACTTTGACTTCTTGAAGCATTCATTGCTGCAAAACTTCTGTAAGCAGAGAGATGGAGATGGAGATGGAGATGGAGATGGAGAGAGAGAGAGAGAGAGAGAGAGAGAAAGAAGTTTGACAATTAGTATAAATTTATACTCAACTTCACCTTTCGCTCTGTAAGATCAATGACTTGTTTCCTAGCAACAGAAATATGATATTTCTGCTGTGTGATGTGATCAAGACTCCCTCCACACAGTGGATAGCCACACAGGTGGAGGATGTTTCTCTCCTCCACTACATCAGCATAGTGAACTTGAGACAATATCTGAGACTGGGAGAAAAGCACACTAAGTTTACTTTATACATAGATAATAAAATGGCCTTGTATGGTTTAATTTACCGCTTGAAGTAGCTTTGCTGGTGTAATTGATCTCTCCAGTAACTCTTCAACACACTTCAATACATCACTCATGGTGATGATGGGGCAAGCTTTATCATTGAGCAACTATACAAGACGACCATTACGTCATACTATTTTAGCAGCGCATGAGAGAAAAAATTAATAAACATGCATGTTCTACATTAATTGTTTTCTCAAAATATTCAGGTCACTCTAGAACTTATGAATTGTATTGAACAGCATGCACAGCAAATTAATTAACAGAAAATGAAACATTTTCAAGACTTATTATTTTCTAGATTTTTTATAAGTATAGTTGAAACTGACTATGTTGAAGTGAAGATTATTCTCTGTATCGATGTATTGATTGGTACATTCGTTAAAAATTTTTTAAGTCATTGTGCCCATTTGCTCTTTGACATATCTCTCCCTTTGTCACTCTTAAATTGTAACCTGGGCCAGTAAGTGAAATTTTTATAGTGAGGTGTTCCGCATCGGAGCCATCTTGTCTCAACAGCTGGATGGTTACTTCTCCTTTTAGTGACCACTTCAATTCATCGTCAAATTCACCTCGCATCAAATGAACGTACACTGAAAATGCAGGTACAGTCCAAAAATATAATTCTTTTTTTGTGCACTGTAGACGGAGTTTATACCCTCTCTGGTGAGTGTAGAATGGTGGGGAGTACCAAGGCTCTCTGGTATTCATAAGTTGAGATTTAGGCATTACCATGTGAACTGGCGGAATGCTACCTATTTTACTCCATGACTTTATTATTTCTGTCTCTCTCTCTAGTTCATTGACTTTCTGTTTGAGTGCTTCATTCTCTTTCACCAGTTCACCCATTCTTTTTGTCTTTACTTCATTCTCTTTCACCAATTCATTCATTTGTTTTTGTTGACTGGTGAGTAGTTGTTTATCTCTGAGCTGACTAGTAGCCATCATTGATGTGTGTTTGATTAATTCAACACGGAGATGTTCTCCCATATGTTTACGAAGTAGCTTCACCTCACATCCAGCATAGTGGAAGTCACATTCAATAACTGTCAGAAGACAATCTTTAGCTACATGGTTCTCAATATTCTGTCGCTGGAGAACAGCACCACACTTATTAGAACACTCAACTGGGTAGCACCCACACACAGGCCAGTGGTTGGTTGTGACATCTTCAAAAGTTGATCTGTAAACCTTGCAGTGTTCACAGGCAAAAGGACGTTTTGGACACTCCTCAGTTTGATGGTGGTTGATGTGTTGTCGTTGGTGAGACTCAGAACAGTGAGTACATTTGACCATGACAAAGACACACCCTTTAAGCTGGTTATCAGGTTGAGGGTCCAAGTTGAGATGGTTGTCTAGTTCTCCTAGCTCTCCAGTCCACTCACAACCTTCTTTTTCATGAGTGCATCGAACTTCTAATTGGTATGAAATGGACTGTGTTTTTATTTCTGTGTACTCCATATGTTCAGTTGTTGGACAATAGTGAGGAATCAACTTCAAGATATCACTGTGGTCACCTACGATCTCGATTGCATTAGCAAGCTTTTCCCACAATGGATTATCTTCATTTTGCTGCCAGTGAGAGATCATTTCAGTGAGGCAATGTTGCACTCCATTTTGTTTGTGGTCAGCCTCGATACGATCAAGAATCTCCTTTTCAATCTTGAGATGAACACCAAGGATGTGCCATTCCGATTCTAGTGGCTTGAGGAGGTCCAGAACAGCGCTAAGATCTTCAATACCTAGGAGAATAACTTACTTAAGTAATTTATTATTAATAATAATTATAGCTATGACATTAATATTAATTGCATGTGCAGTTACTAGTTTTGAATATGGATATTATAAACAGTTAGTACTAATATTATCACACACAGAGTCAATTTTCTCATGAATGATGCTTACTTTTCTTGTTTGATGATTGATTAGCCATGGCATATAGAAGTATATAGTACAAGTATACAGTTACTCCGCTTTTATCTACAATTAAAGATAAGGAAGACTCTCAACTATTTATACTGTATCTGAGAACTACATTCACCAATTATGTTGCTTGTTAGTTTATAGACACTGTGACTGGAGTTCCCCATGCAAGTTCTTTCAGTTCTCAGTTGTTGTTTTTTAAATAAGAATTGATATAGTATTTAGTGGGTGGATGGATAATACACACTGCTACCCATGCAGTGTGTATTGTGAGTGCACATTGGCAGTACAAGAGTCAATCACAAGACCTTTATAGTATAATATTCATGACAGCTGGCCTCACAAACATTTGGCCTTTTTTGGGTCTGGGAATGAGACTAGCACACACGCACACACAAATAAGAACAAAGGACAAAGAAAAAAGAAAGTTGTAACTTTCTCAGAACAAATTTATTAGCTTCTTATTAAAGAAACTTCCTATACAATGTGCCAATCAGAGTATACACAGTGACATTTAACTTTTTTCCCCACAAGGAGGCTAGTTTTACAAGCTTGAATACTAGCTGAAGAGAGAGGACTCATGCAGGTTTTGGAATCCAGTATCTCGATTCTAATCAGTTAAAAAAAATTGCCAACCTCTCTAGATTTATGTGGAAATGGGCCAGGCCTCACTATGATTATATTATCATTAAGACTTTGATTATAATATGTATGCCATTCTGGTGTATGATACTTTGAATTCTGTACAGTAAAATTACTACAGTAATAATTATTACTATTGTTTCAACTTTGTTCGTATCTCATTTAACTTCTTACACGCTTGGTTCTGTTCACCAGCACACATACAAACATACATAGAGTAACCCCATCACCATAATTATATATAACTATGGGCATTAATACATGGGGTGGGCTAAACCTACCTTTGCCTCGCCTTCATTAAGGCTCTATAATTGTTGCATTGAATAGTAATCTCGTAGACATATTGATCAAGAACACTGCTTTCAACTCTCTTCAATAGTTCAGGCTGAGAGATATATGCATACTCTTTCACAAATGATTTCTATAGCAATATGAACACAAGTTCATATCATACACACACACACACACACACACACACANGCAACCTGGAACTCGAATTAAAGTCAACTTCTGTCATGCATAGAGGACCAGGTAACCCCTAGTCTGGCTTGCCAGACTCTTTCCTTGCGAAGAGTCTGGCAAGCCAGACTAGGTAACCCCTCAGAAGGCACAAAATAGGTGGCTTTAATTTTAACTTGACAATGTAAGAGAAAAATGCTACGGTTTTCCAATAAAGTCAACACCAAAACGGCATTTTTTACCTAAATAATATAATTTCATCGCTATAACACTGTTTAAAACTGAACTACAACCAATATATTCATATACTATGATTACAAAATAGCGTTAATCTTACCTTGAAAGCAATGCAAACGGTTGCAAACCCCTCACTCTGACTAACCATTAGAGACAGAACGTTATCCATAGGTCACGTGATCCATTTTTACGTAATAAAAGTTTGGACTTTCATGATCCAGCTCACTTCAAGCTCCAAGACACGGCAGCAGGGAAACTTGGTCAAGTAATGTGACTCACATGACAATAATATGGCAAACTTAACTTGGTAAGAATATTATACTTGCTAGGGTACAGTTATTTTGCACAGAACTCAGTGACAGGCAGGGGGTTCTCGTGGTCTCTGACAGTTTCAGTGACATCACACTGTTGGAGCCATGGCGCCACTGACAAGACTCATACAGGCTGCTGGGTGCTTCTTGTAGATGGGTTGAGTGGAGTTTAACACAGCTGGCAGGCAACCACTTGCTGGTGAGTTGGTTCAGTTTGTATTGTGAGAGCCGGCTGGCCGCACTCATGTTTTCAGTGGTTACTGAAGTTTGCCCTGCTTTGCATTTGGAGCTATATAGCTATATTTTACCTGAGTTTAGGGTTACAAAGACTGAGAGTCCATAGGTATAAATGTGAATGTGTAACCCTGTGCTTTCTTGTATGCTTTGTGGACACTATACAAATCAGTCAGTGGTATCCACATGAATGGTAATGGTCCGGTTTTACTTCATTGATACAATTAGCTATACTCATAAACAAACAGTATTATTAATACTCATACATTAAGTGTTGTACAATGTCATCGTATTCCCATTTGTCTAATAATATTATCATTTTGTATGTATACATTATAAGGCTTAAGCGATCTAGCATAATTCACATCATTGTGTATGATTCTACCATGCAGGCTATGGCAGAACTTGTCCATTTGGATACACTTTCTGAAGTTCATCGAAGATTTGTAGCTATTAATATCTTGGCTGATAGATTTGCAATAATCCATGTCAATATACATTGTTGTATACGTAATGTACATGATTAATTCAATTGCATGGTATAACCTACATGCAAGTGTTTTCATCATCATAATCACCTAATTAATAAACACTATTCTGTTATAATGATGCTTGTAAGTTGGCTCTGTATTTTGCTACCATGTCACTCCTGCTGTTCTCTGACTTTCTGTGCTTGTCTGTTCAAACACTGCCACTGGACTAACTGGTTAATAGGCATGCTTTTCATGTATGCTGGATTGCAAAATCCTGGAGGAAAGAAACTGTACAGCTCAGTTTTGCTGTGCAACGATGGTGGTTTGGCTTCAAGTTGCAAATTCACTGTCTTAGATTAGCGCGGAAACCGGAAAAACGCGTGGAGAATTAGGAATGAGCTAAAAAAGGGTTAAAATTTTGTTGGATAACGTTCTGTCTCTAACACCACTTTCACTCTGTAGGTTCAGCGCAGGCAGCTGCCGGGAAATTTTCGTTGGTGCAAAATTTCGTATAAACGCGCCAGAAGAATTTTTCGTAGTTTTAAATTTCGTATACGCGGCGCGCGCTCGTATAAATTAAATGCGGAAGTTAAATTTTCGCAGTTTTAATTTTCGTATATTCGAACCGCATACGAAATATACGAAAATTTCCACCATACGAAAATTTCCCACTTATACGGTAATAGAGACTACGTAAACGTAAAATAAAATATTGTCCCCCTTAGTGAATAATGTCACCCCTCCAAAAGTATACTCTTGCCAGCTTTTCAGTTTAGCTCAGGGGTGGATCCAGGAAGGGTAGTTCGAATTAAATTGCGCGCGAAGCGCACGGAAAATTTTGGTTTAGCCACGCCCACTTTCCGTAAACCACGCCTATTTTACGTGCTGAGCCCCACCCACTTCCAGTTGTGTGGACTTTGTACTTACCTGCACGAGCACGAGTAGCGCTAACTCGCTGATTTTCAGCCGTTTTGTGCCAGAATCTTCTCTTGTTTTGGCTTATCTACTGGCTAAAATTCACTCTCAAAGTAAGTATTATTATTATTATTATTATTATCTCAAATATACACACCAATAATAGGTGCAAAAGAAAAGAGAAAGTATGATATATAGAATAGAAAATGGTTAGTCACAGCATACAGAATTGATGATTAAGTTTGTAGTGTCAATTGAGTCAAAAACCAATACGTTCAGACGAATGTCTCGTATAAATTCAGCGCACATCACATTATCAATGGAATAGCTTTTTGAGTAATCTTGGCTGTACTGATAATTGAAACCAATGGAGGTATATACACAACTTGAAGAGGAGAGAAAACAATATCTGATCAAATCACAGTCATATGTACAACCTCTTTTGAAACATGACAGAAAAAGATGAATAAGGGTGTTATAAATACTTTGTACACCAGTGACACAGTGCAAACTTATGAGCGTCCATTAGTTGATCTTCTACTGTTTCTTGTAAAAAAAAATTTTGATGAGCTGGCCAAAAAGGGGGGTTCGTCCGAACCAAACGAACTACCCCTGGATCCGCCACTGTAGCTATATATATATAGCTTAATCTATATGTGTACTGTTTAATTTGACTCTAACTATATAACTTACTAATAATACTTTGTCTGTTTATGTTTGTCCTGTTGCGCCTGTCGTGGCGTGTCATTTGAAATAATAATAATAATAATAGCAGTCGCTGCAGCGCTGTGCACCATGCACCGTACTAAGAACGTGTGGCGCTTAGCCCCTCCCACTTATTGTACAGCATAGATCAGTATGCAGCTACTTTTAGCTAGCCTAACTTTGTAAGTCATGCATGCAGTGACTGATATAATTGTGCACCATCTGTGTTGACAAAATAATGTTTAAGCTTACTTGTGCAGCCTACGCCCAGTCTTTAAACATAGATAATCAATATTAATTATTAATTTTTAGGCTAGAGCAAAGAGCATATTAAACTTTAAAGTTGGGAGGGGACTCAGGGGAGGCAGGTAGTACTGAAGCTTAGCCTACACAGTGACTATTACATACAGGTAATTTGGCTTTTCAGGCCTTGCAATTTGTGTGGAAGAGTTTAGGAGGGGGGGGGGGGGAAATTCACTAGTGAATTTTGTCCCCCCTTGAAAAACACTTTTTGTGCATCATGTCATTCATTCACATCATTTGGCATCACTTGGAAGGGGGGTAGCCTCGTGAACCAGTCCCCCGCGCTTAGCAATAAGCATAGCGGGGAGGGACTGGTTCACGAGGCTAGAAGGGGGGGACAATATTCACTGAGTGGGGACAATATTCACTAGTGAATAATGTCTTAGGGGACAAAATTCACTAGTGAATAATATCCGGGGGGACAATATCAGGGGGGACATCCCACACTAGGACAACGGGACAACAGATCAGACAGACAAACAGACACCGCGAGCTGCCACTGACACGGCTATTTTCCAAACTCCAAAAAAATTGTGGATCCAACTACATTGATTTAAGACATGGAAAATAAGAGCTCCAATCCTCAACTACAGGCTCCCCAAGAGCATGTAAGCAACCCTGTTTGGCAACGCCGTATGGAAGAACTGTTTGTCAGGCTGGACCGCGATAAAGATGGATTTGTGTCGATGGACGATTTCATGGCGCAGATTGACCAGTTTGAGAAGGACCAAGTGTTTACACAGAGCCGCCCAGAATTGATCAAGAATCTTCGTTCTTGCATGCAGGAGATTTGCAACGCTATGGGACTTACTCCTGGGAAGAAGGCTACCAAACACGAGTTTATTCGAGACATTCTTGTTTATACACCTGGTGAAATAGAGAAGAAGAGAAAGGGGGAGGACGCACTGATCGACAAGTTGAATAATGCCTGGTATGACGCCATATGCACTACCCATGATGAGCATGTAACACTAGAAGAGTGGAGGGTAGTCACAAACGCTTGGCAACTTGACTCCAGTACTGCTGACAAAACGTTCAGTTCAATTGACCATCAAAATGAGGGCAAGATCTCAAGGAAGGAGCTTAATGAAAGGCTGTTCATGTTCTGGTTTGCTCATGAAGATGATCACAATCAACAAATGTTTGGAGAGAAGGGGATGTTTGGAGAGAACTGACTACTATTAGAGACTAATGGCCTTCCCTAATTAGGGCCTTAAGCTTAATTATTGTGCTTTTCCTTTATTATAATGCTGAATATGTTTTTTTGTTTTTTTTCCCCCCAATGTTAGAAATTATATACAATTAATAAGTAAACAGGAAATTTCGAATTGAGGACAGTGACATATTATCGACATGCTGACCACATGCATGAGTAACTGTACTAAATTTTAATATACGTATAGACACCTGCATGTAGTGGCCCATGGTGTGTTACCAAACTATAATTAATGAGTACACTACAGAGTACAAGCCTCAAATTTTATTATAATTATTACTCGCATAATTTCAGACACTGTTTTTAGAAACCTAGCTGTTATGGATAGTATCCCCATGTTAGTTAGACACTAGGCTCTAGTGTTTCTTCTAAATCAAAATCTTCAGGCTAATCATAGAATAACATGGCTGCATATTAGAAGCCACTCAAAAAGGGCTACCATGATTACTGATAGTAAAAAACATGTTGTTCCCAATACCAACATACTACCTATAAATATGTGTTTTGCATACCAACACATGTTTATGGTACAAATTTAGCCATGAAATAAAAATTGAGGTTTGTAGAACTTTGTACTAGTTGTATAATATACTCATAAATTTATTCATATAGGCACATGTACACTCTAATTTGATTGGACAGCTATTTGCCAGCTACTTATATGGGTGTTGTAAATTTATTCATGGTACTCCATAATTTTGAATTAACTGTAGTGATCTGTCTATATACCTATCTAATCAAAATTAATAAATTATCGTGGTATTTATAGACCAAACAATATGCCAACTATAGTTATATCCATGCAACTCTATTAATTGACACTGAACATCACACACAACACCTGCCTGTACATGCATGCATGTGATGATTACAGAAGCAAAACCAGAACTATGCACAATACTATGTATCACAAATGATGTACATAATATATTATAGATAAAGCTACACAGTTTACTGACTATAAAGCAATAATAATAAACATTCTATTTGCTCAATAACAGTTAACAGTTACAGGTAACTGTTTATATAGTGGTAGCAAAACTGAATGCAGCTATGAGCATCAAAAATATCACAGGGAAAGATTTTATAGTTACAGCTCCATCGTATGGATCAGCTAGAGGTACCATTACACCATCTGGAGAGACTTCAGTGAAGTTTTCACTCATTAAAAAGGCATTAACAGGGGTGCCTAGGGCACTTGCTTGGATCATTAGTTCTTGCTGGTCCAGTTGAATCACTGGATTATAAACTGTAATTGATCAGAGCAGCATAATTATAATATAGTTGGTGGATGTGAGTAAGATGGCAGGTATAAGCATGAGTACGATAGGGATAGGTGCATGTGCATGACGAGTGAATACAAAAGTATGTGCATATATGTGCTCATGCATGGGTGTCTCCAGGATATGTACATGGGTGAATAAGGTGACATGACTGTACGTGCAGTGCAATGAATTAACACAAGTTGATCTTTGACCTTTAAAGCCTGCTGCATGCAATGCAATTGTCACCACAATTATGGAAGATGAGTGTGTTGTCACCACAATTAGAAGATGAGTGTCTGTTATCAATATCATTATAATTACTAGCAAAGTTGTAGTATCCGGCTGTTATGGGACTTCACAGAAGTTATATGACCTCCAGCAGCTTGAAGCAACTTTTCTCTAAGCTAGATCAACAGCGGCTAGCTGGAAGAAATTAAAGGCCGTTATAGTTTGAAAATTTAAAAATTGCATGGTTGAATATAATTATTAAAAGATTATTATTTTTTTTTACCAGTAGACTCAAACCAGATGGACTTCAGACTTAGAGGGGGTATATATACCTAGAGAACTATAGCTTCTAAGCTGGATGCATGAGTGAGCAAATTAATCTTTCACAAAAAGTATAGCAACAGGTCTGGGCCTGGCAATTTCTAAGCTAGGGTTTACTTCTATATCACTAAAATACTGTACATGAAACATAGCCAGAAAATTGCAAGTCTTCAGGCTGATTGAAAAAAAAATAAATTGTGGATCGATTCAAAGTCCATAGTGCCATCAGTGACACTCAGTCATGTATTCAAGAATAAAAAAAAAATCCCCCCANCCTGAAACTGCAGAGCGCAATTGGTCATCAGGAAACAAAGCAGTGAGGGGCAGGTGGGTTCGAAATGCATTACTAAAATCTCCAGCGGTATCTGTTAAGAGAACAGGCATAAAGATAAGAATCATTACAAGACTAGACATGTGCCTAGTAACTAGCCTCTTAAACCAGGCCGGCCCTCCCGTGTGCTGTATATTGCGCTTAGCAATCATGATAAGCATAGCGGGGAAGGCCTGGTTTACAAGACTATAGTAACATGACCCACACAAATGTTTTGTCATAAACCACACAATATTTGGGGCTCAGGCTCACCCCACATTAATTTTGTGAGTAGCTAGAATGATTCTGCATGTGGTTTTGGGTCATCACATGCTAAATTATTGAGCACTTTGTGACACGGTGTTTGATCCTGCAGCTTTATCAAAGGGTAAGTTCCTTTTGTACAAATCAAAGGTTAGTTAGTAAAGGGAGTGCAAAGTCAGAGTCACACAAACTTCACTAGCTGCTTGATATAGACCTCATGTCCAGACCCTTTTGTTAATTAGTGGGCAGGACTGGAAAGCTATAGGGCAAGTGAATGGTTATTCAGAGGGAGCTAGAGTCTCCCTGAGAGATTAGTATGTAAATGAAGAGTCTTCCTAACTGACAGGCTAGCCTACTTAATAATATGATTTCCATGGAGAAAAATTAAAGGAGTTTAACCCATGAAAATATAAGTTGCTCTGTTACAATTCAACCATCTTGTCGTCATAAAAGTTTACAAATAATGTGTCATAAAAATTAGCATTGTAAAAAATGGGCATGCAGTGTGAAAAAGAAGCGTGCGTAAGTGATGATAAATTTAAAGCAATTAAGGTATACATGCATGAATGAACTCGGCACATGACTATACATTCTTATTCTAAAGTCTATCAATCTCTCACTGGTTGTCAGGCTATACTGGTATCTTTCTATACCATTGTCATAGAAATGAAACCAATTGTACAATCACGGTCCTGTTGGCCATTCCTACCCTGTTTCTGGCATTATTTTATCAGCACCAGCTATACATGCCCATCAGTGCATGGTTAAGAAAAATTTACTTCCTTACATTGCATCAACTGCTGAACAATTCTTTTATAGTCTTCAATACGATCCTGGAACTCTGCCCTTAGGCCATCTGTGAGATATTGTTTTGCTAGCCGAGTGACATTGTCAATGTATGCATGAGTGCAACACTGTAGGTCATCAGTAGAACAGACAGGGAGGTTGGAGCCTATGAGTATGTATGTGTGTGTGGTACCAGCACATTGTATGTATTTGAGTTGTAAACACAAAGTTTGCTGTAATAAAGTAATTATTTACTTAATAACATTTATTATTTAATAAGTTAGCTAGCTAAAATGTTGTGTATAAATATGAAGTTTGAATTTCCTCTGAAGCAGGGCAATAAAGAAAAAGAAACTTGCTACTAGCTTAGCTAGCCTACCATGCACAAAGCTAGACTTTCACTGCACTCAAAGCTATGGTGCTCCACATACTCACAGCTAGCTTGATCTATGATTCACACTGACTGTCTGTAGCTGGAAGTAACTGTTTATACAGGATGACCGACTTAGTAATACCAGCCACCTCATTCAGACTTTGCTATCTCCTAGGTAACAGTATTATCACACTCTGGTAAGACTTTTAAAGAGGGTGTTACCATAACATAACATTACATAACTGCCCCATTGATTTGTACCATAGATTATAATAATATTATACAGTGAGTGGTCTTTGCACGAGTAGAGCTTCCTGCGCGCCACATCTTACTGTGGTCATTACCTGATTCTAGTAATGTAGCATACGCAATCCACCGGACTCTCCCATTTTTTTTGCGTAGCGAGACTAATCTCACTCAGCTTACCTGCTTCAGGGCTTTGCAAGGGACCATCCAAGTTAAGTGTAGTGCACTGCAGTTGGGCCTGGACGTTCGACTGTAGTAGACAGAGGTAAAGTACTACTAGGGGGAATGCAGCGAACTTCAGATTCTCAATCATCACTGATCTGCGTAGCCTGACCAAGACCTTTTCAGACTAGACTCGGACTAGACTGAATGACCAAAGATGGCAGTGACGTAATGTACAGGGGACACTGGTGTCCTGTGTGCCCCCGGCCCCCCTCCTTCCCATCCTATAGCTCTCCGAGCGAGCTTTTGTACTAAAAGCGAAAAGCTACGCTCATGAATCCGCGGGGGATGCCCGACCGACTAAAATTTCTGGTTGACCTCTCATGTGATTCAGGCCTTCTGCATCTATAACTTAATTGTCTATGATCATTGATGTTTGAGTTTATAAGACAATAATTATAACTATAGTCTATTGAGTATTCACAGCTCAACTATAGGCGTGGGAGGCCCCAGAGCTGCATATTCAAGACTAACTGCACGCACTGATTCATCACGCACGAGCGGCAGCCGACTGGGAATGAGCAACGAGTTTTATTATTTGTAAATTGCACTGATTCCCCCCTTTCACACTGCACACTACATTATAGTACATTCAGTGGTAATGGAATCTCACTGAACTGATTATTATTTTCAGAACAGTTGGAACTCAACACAAATTTAAAATTAACATTCATCTATATAGCTAGACAAGCCAGGACAGACTACATACTATTAACAACTAATAACATGCAGCTATATAGCTACTTCACCGATATTTCATCATTCTGTTTCTCATAACTAACAGGAGAATCTTTTGGAGGATTTACGGACGTAGAACAACACAGTTTGATGACAAGCAACACCAGAATTGTTCCAAGAATGCCACACATAAGTCCAACAACAAACAGTCCTATTCCAAGTCCAGCAGATTGGCCAGTATTTAGGCCAACCCGGCAGGAATCATCAGCAGTATCACACTCCTGTGGATTCACATTCAACAGCAGTGGGGTGACCATTGCAGTTCCCAAGCCTGTAAAGATCTGAAATGGAAGCCTGCCATTAACCGTCTTGTGTTGAATCACTTGCAAAATCTCATCTGCTGTTTTTGAGTCTTCCACTGTAGCAAGCTGGGTGGTATTGGAGATGTGCAAACTGACAAAGATGTGTGTTCCATTCTCACCAGTGATCTGTATGCATATGAATATCATGGCCATGTATATAAATTATTACATAATGACTTTACATAATGACTTTAACTGCACTAATCGATTTCAACCAGCCGCTGAGCTAGAGTAATTTCAATTATATTATGATCGTGTTTTGCCAATGAGTACAATAACCCTAGTTCCACACTCCATGTCTTGGGTTAATAATGATCAATGCATGCATAATCTGTGTCAGTATATTGTTGGCTCGAGCCTGAGCCAGCCCCAGATAGTGTGAGTATAGTACAGCGGGAGCATCTGTCTGTTGCATGTCTGCGTCTAGATCTGTGTCTGTCATTGCATGGGCTTTGTGTGTTCGCCTAAGCAGTACGTATTATTCTAGCTAACATTACTATCGATATGTACCGTACCATGCATTACTATTATTATACAGTAACTATACTCATGCATGCGCATAAGTTTATAGAGTGCATGTGCACGTGTTTTCGAGACAGTCGAGAAATCAGAGACAGCGGCAAGTTAGAGCAAAACACTGAAATTGAGATATCAGAATCTGATGATAGCTAGAGATTGTGAGACTTAGACAGTTAAAACAATAAGATAGATGCTAAGCATATCCTATGAGAGAAAGGCATGCACAGAAACAGTTCAACAGCAACAGCCAACAGAGAGACATAAGTTGAACAACGAGTGGATATATGGAAAATATAAAATTTTGTCAGTCTGAGAATGGCTCTGGTGTGAAACTCAGAAGTTATATAGCTTAAGGATTGCAAATGAGATATAATAAAAGTAGATCTATATAGGATTATTTTTGAACTTGATACCTCTCCTCTGACAATATATATGTTGAGCAAGTCTGATATCACTGTTGGCTCCCTGCATGTGCTCGTTCAGGCTCGCCTCACAATGCAATGCAATGTTTTGTTACAAAAAGAAATTTATAACATTTTGTGATGGTATCTATGTGACATGCAGTTATTATTGTTGCATGCATGCATATAAGCCCATTTTATAACTGGTCATTTTTGATATTTTAATTCCTGCATGTACGTTTCTTCTGCATGTATATATATGCAATTACTCATACAACTAAGTTACTTTAACGGCTAACCTGAATATTTCCAACTTGTAAGGGCTGTATTTCGAAATAGTTAACAATTGCAGATCGGAGGTTGTTTCGAAGTTGACTGAAGTTGAGACCCTGCTCATGTCCTGGGATAGCTAAACTTAGTATATGGTAGTCAGATGGAGAGAAACAGGTAGAGATGTCGAAAATATCAAAGTCTGGTTCCTCTGTTGAGAAGTCAATTATATCGTACAGACCTGAGATTTCTCCACTTGTAGTTACATTGTCCGTATAATTGGTGTACGTAGAATGAGCCTTGACAATTAACCTCCATAATGTTGGTTCTGTGTAAACAGTACGGTCACTGGTAATTCTCCATCCAGGTCTGGTAAAGAAGACTTCATATGTTAAATTTCTCACATCAAGATACCCAGCCAAATTAGGAGTTGTAAATTCATACGGAGTAGCAGAAATTATACCAATCCAAGCATCTACAGTGACTCCACGTACATTCGTAACTCCTTCATAGGTGTATGGAAACAGTGGAATGTAAGCTAACAATTCGGGAGGATTTGAAAGGTCAGCCACTAATTGAGAAGTCCCTTCCAGTGCATAGAAATATACAACATCAAAATCGCGTTGCAGAACTGTACAATTATGGAGCTGCCTATTGATGACATATTCAAGGTTGCGAGCAGTATCACGAATTACACTGAGTTGCCCAGGCCTGTCCCCTGCTCTGCCATAGCCATCATAGTAAACATCAACTCGAGAAAGACGTTTAGGAAAATCATAGAATTCCTAATTAAATTGGGAATAACAATTTATTAATCATGATCACAAACTATTAAGACTCTGGGATAATATGTATGCATACGGTGAATTTGGCAAGCATACCGTACATGCAGTGGGAATTTATGATGAGGAAAATTTTTGTGTTTTCATCTTGAATAGAAATTCGCAGGGAAAATTTTAGTGGATTGTGTCTCAACATTACGTGACAACCTCGTACCTTACAAATTTCGTGAGGGGAAAATTTTTGTGGAAAGCTGCCAAACTGCATAATTTGCAAAAATTTTTCCCCACGAAAATTTCCCGCTTTTATTACAGTACATGTTGGCGAATTTGCAAATAAAAAATAAATAATTAATATAGTGCAGGGTACACATATTAAAATAATTTATTGTTAAACACAGTATAAATTTGTTGATTTAATAATCCTACATGCATGACATTGTATACTTAATAAAGATGCAACCATGTGCACATATGCATGCATAATCATACGTACGGTAGTACGTATAGTAGGAATGGGCAGACTGTCCCATAGACATAATACAAAATATTTATCGCCATAAAAATCTAACAACACAAAGTAGAGGCTTCAAACTTGCTCAGAGGCTCTCCTTGACAGAAAACCAACTGCATGGAAGGCTTAAACTTTGCCAAAGCTTTTCTGATCACTCGTAGAGAGAGCGCTTGTGGGAAGCCACACTAGTGCAATTTTTTTCTCCTAACTTACTCCTTCTAACTGACTTACTTGAAAACGATTTCCAGAGAACCAGAAAGTGTTGAGCCAACTTTGACGCCACAAAGTAAGTTCTTTTCTTGGGTAGTACGTTCCTTTATACTCGTTTTCATTGTAAATAGGCCTGAACAAAAACTAGAAAGCTTTGAAACTGTTAATAGTATAAATCCACGTACTTCAATGTAGCCATTTTCTTGTAGGTAGAGTTCAAAGGTCACTCTCTATCCACGTGGCGTGAATAAAACGCATGCGCATTGTA
>CAXIPT010000004.1:2688055-2705133 GCA_964030475.1 Tethya wilhelma | reverse complement strand
ACACACACACACACACACACACACACACACACACACACACACACACACACACACACACACACACACACACACGCACACACACTTGCAATAAAAAGGCTTCTCTCCCTCTCCAAGTCGTCTCTCAGTGAGAGTAGCTTTGTGGCCGGCACTCATCCAGAGACTGATCCTGAGCAGTCCTCAGGATGGTTCTCAGTTCTATCGCGAGAGAAACCACTACCTGAACAATGGGCAGTAAGTCATGCATGGTTTACTGTGTGTGACATGAATTGTTAGATAAGAAGTTAAAAGTTCTTGGCAGTAAATCAGGCATATTTATGGTGTGTTACTCGTACATCTTGCACACACACACACACACACACACACACACACACACACACACAGAACGGTGAGATCTCTAACTTCCAGTACCTCATCCACCTCAACACCCTGGCCGGGCGTTCCTACAATGACCTCATGCAGTATCCCATCTTCCCCTGGGTGCTAGCCGACTACGAGAGTGAGGTGGGTGGAGTTTGGGTTAATTAATGGGTGTGGCTTATAATTATGAATGCATGCTTTTATGTGCTATGAATCGTTTCGAAAAATTGATATTAATCAGTTGTACATAGGATATTCGTATGTCGCATACAACATGCAACATACGAATATCCTATGTACATACAACATGCGACATACGAATATCCTATATTATTCTCTAGACGTTGGATCTGACCAACCCTAAGTCCTTCAGGGATTTCTCTTTGCCCATGGGAGCACAGAGCCAAGGGAGACTGCAGAGATTCATTGACAGATACAAGTACTTTGAAGATCCAACAGGTAGGGATATGGGTTGTATTACACACACTCACATTCATACACTGTGATAGTAATGTGCCTGTATAAGTAATGGGGATAGATATATAAAGTTTGATTTATGATCGGTGTGCACCTTCTGAACTTTTCCCAAGCCTACATACAACTTGTATTGACTTCAGATGTTAGGATTTTCATCTTTGATATAGAGATGATGTCATTATTGCATCATTGTTAATTATCCATTAATTACAGAGGAGAATACCCCTCCCTATTACTATGGCACCCACTACTCCTCCGCCATGATTGTGGCCTCCTACCTCATCAGGATGGAGCCCTTCACACAGTACTTCCTCAAACTACAGGTACAGTTGGCTCCTAGACTTTCTCTCTATCTGTCTGTATGGATACCGTATAGCACAAAAATTTGATGGATTTTAATATTGGCGGATTGGCAGTTTTGGTAAGGATTGACAATATTAAATCTGTGAAACAGTCATTTTTGTGCACACACATATACGGAATATGTGTATTGCTGCGTGCACTACCACCAAAATAATATTTGCCAATCATGAAATTTTTGATAATCTGCCAAATTTTATTCCCACCAATATTTTGTGCTTTACAGTATTTGCTGGGAGCGAGAAAATCCGTCCTCAATGCGTAGTATGATTTTCATTCCATCATAGCTATGATTTCATTATTGAGTATTTTATCAGAGCACCCTGCTCTCTCTCTCTCTCTCTCTCTCTCTCTCTCCTTCTCTTCTCACAGGGCGGCCATTTTGATCTTCCCGATCGTCTCTTCCACAGTATTCCTGTCTCCTGGAGGTCGGCCAGTGAGACCAACATGGCCGACATCAAGGAGCTCATCCCAGAGTTTTTCTACCTCCCAGAGTTCCTCAGCAACACCAATCACTTCAACCTCGGCACTAAACAGAGCGGGGAGGTGTTGGGGGACGTGGTGCTACCTCCGTGGGCCAAAGGGGATCCAAACGAGTTCATCAGGATTCACAGACAGGTACAGAGTGTGTGCTATACAGTGTACAGTGTTTAAGTGTAGGAATAAACTCTCTGGAAAAAAAATTTGAAATCTAGCTGGATTGGAATTTTGGTTCAGATGCCCTTACCACTGAGCCAAAAGAACTCTAGGCATCGGAGTAGAAAATACTAGAATGTATGTACCGTAGATCTTCTAAAAATTCGTCACCTCTTATTATTCGGCACCCTTTACCAGATTTATTGAATTTACCTCTAATTTTTCGGCAAAGGTCGTCATGTGTATATACTAACATATGCAATTGAGCATGCGCACGTGGCACATGCGATGAATTATCTCTAAAAATTCGGCAAAGCTCGAACGTATTTAATTTTTTTTGCGCCAAATTTTTAGAAGATTTACGGTACTACTTTTTCAAACACTAGTCGACTTCCGAACCAACTCTCATTGACATGTATACAGTGAACATTGTAAAGTCTATTCTCATTCACTTGAGGCTTTGTTTTCTCTCCAATCATAAGCTACAGTACAATAGTCTCCTTGCTGAACTACATATACTGAGGGTGTGCTATAGAGTAAGTAGCACAGGATGTACTTATACTTAATTACCAATTTTGGTCAAAGGAATGCACTACCCACAAGTATTTTGTACAGAGTGTCCCAATATAAATGCCTTGAGCTGTTTCTGAGTCATTGGCTATAAGTCTCCTATCTGAGCTAAAATTTTTTTGGAAGGCATTTCTGCCTGTCAAAATTTAATGTCCCGAAAGTCAACCTGTCAATGGCACATCCCCATTATTCTCATTGTACAATGTATGGCTATGGGTATGCTGTATATGTATTGCCTGTAAGATAGTACTGGGTCATAAGAATGGCATGGATGCCCCATTAGCGTAACATAAATATTCATGCAGAGCGATTGGCACTAAAAGGCTTCTCAAGCTACTATTTAGCCCCCAAAAACATGGCCTAATACCATCACAAAGTATATCAAACTAAAAATTAATATGCCAAACCTCCAATTTTCTTCTTCTGATTCTTCTTGCGGGTGTTTGAGTGTGTAAAGAATTCCAATGGGAAACTTGAGAGACTTGACATGGGAAGAGAGTACTACATACAAGAAGAATTCTGCACACACTCAAACACCCATTTTCATCTTGTTTGTTGCTTTCTTTTTTACGATTTGACCATTCCTATTTCTCATTACATTTCCAATGTTTTTTTTATACTTGTTATATAATACAATAATTCATGGTTTTTCATCAAAATTTAAATCTGGCATCAAAATATATCACTTGAAAGATCTCTTTGAGCTGATCACAATGGTACCAATCCCAGCTTCTTACGACATTCCTAGGCTGAGATATTCTTGATAATGTGTTGAGAACCTAAAACCATCATACGTGATGAGAAACCAAGAACCTAAACCCATCATACGTGATGAGAAACCAAGAACCCNTGATTGGCATAGATTTTTACTTGATGAAATGGACTGTGTCTTTACTTCGGTGTACTCTATTCCATTGGTTTGAGTACGACTGGATGATGGTAGAGATTGTTGTATTGGCTGGTATAAGATGATAATACCATGGCTTATCAACTCACTCAGTTGATAAGGAGTGAGAGGGAAATTTGCACCTTCTTCATAGAGTAACATCAAAAATGCTAGTTGCAAACAACCCTTTCCAATATCTACTAGATGAATGAAGCGCCTGCTGTGGCCAATTACTTTAGCGATTTTAGTTTGTATTGTTTGGATGTCGTTCAAAGTATAGGGGCACTTGGGTGTACCACGTTCAGCACCAAAAAAAGTTTTATCTATCACTTTCACCACAAGAAGCTTATTTGAAGAGTAAGATGTACCAAGAACTTCTGATGGTATTTCGAAAATATTTCGCTTAAAAAAAACTTGAAATCTCTGAATGTAGTCATCCATGTCACTTTGATATTTACTGCAATGTTGATTGACTAATTCTTCAATAACCCAGTAATTGATAAAAGAGATATACTTATGGTTAATTAAAAAGCACAGAATGTCATCTATTGTTGTGATTGCTCGTAATTCTTCACCAGGTTTGGTTTGAATTGGTTTAGGATTACCCTCTCCAGCAGATGAAAATATAGTCTTTCTAATTTCATCCAAAGGAGTTTCATTTTGCTTCAAAGCTGTGAAAACTTTGTTTGAAAGCCTTTGAAAGTGTCTAATAAGTATATTTGCGTCATCTATGAGCTGGTGTTCAAGTATTTCTTTATCTTCTTCACTCAGTTGCCCAACATGTAGGTATGGAAATGGCTTTGTTCTAAACGAAGGACACGCTGATTTGTTATTAAAATATTTTTCAATATTACACTGACCACAGGGACATTGAAAACCGCAAGCATCACTTCCATCACTAGTTCTGCTTTCTACTGTAGGATTAGCTGCCTCTCTTAGCTCTTTAGCAAGTTCAGTCAAATTGACTTGTTCAAGTATAGTTACAAATGTATCAAAGTGAGCATCACTCTCTTCTATTCTGCTCATTATCACTAGCAGCAGCCTACTGGCCCGTTGATATTCACTTACTTGACAATTTGAAGCTTCAGATAGGTTCTCTTTGCTGATCAATTCTTCTGAAAATGTTTCATTAGCAACTTGCAGGACAACATGGCTCACTGAGTTCACTAGACGAGGATATTTCCTCACAAATGCTGCATACTGAACAGACAAACTTTCCTCCACAGTGGGTCGTTCACTGGGAGTTAGACTGATTTCTTCCTTACTCGTTCGTTTTTGCACCACTGCTCTAGCTGCCATGACTTTCTCGCTTCTCTGGCCTCACGCCCCTCAATATCTTGCCTTTGCAAATCATGTGACCACAAAAACAGCATCACTTTTTAATATTCATTGCTAATGCATGCCTGATGGGCATCATGGTTGACATTCCTCACACTATACATTCTGCTTAAGCTACAGCATGAGGAGTTTGCATGATTACAATTGCAAAGGTTCCTACAGCCAGTAATTCCTGCAGTTTTATTTAGACACAAACTGTTTTGTGTGTAGTTGTTGTACTATAGATAGGTAACATAAATATACCCATGCCCATCTGGACATTTTCTCATTTTGTTATAATCCAGCTTGCTTGATGATCTCAACACATGTTTACATTGCTCTTAGTCTGTCAACATATAAACCTAATTTTATGTGCTGTTAGTATGTTACATGACTGTTACTTCACACAACAATAATCACATACATTTAATATCTTAACTTCGTTCTAATTTCTTTCAAGCTTGGCTAGGTTCACCTATACACATACAAAATACAGTAGTTTCATAATATTTATATGGGCATTAATACCAGTATAAGGGCCCATGGGGTGGGCTAAACCTACCTCTGCCTCGCCTTCTTAAGGCTCTATCATTGTTGCATTGAATGGTAATCTCGTAGACATACTGATCAAGAACACTGCTTTCAACTCTCTTCAATAGTTCAGGCTGAGAGGCGTACTCTTTCACAAATGATTTCTATAGCAATAGGAACACAAGTTCATAACATACACACACACACACACACACACACACATACACACACACACACACACACACACACACACACACACTCACTCACACACAGACACACACACACAAACACACACAAGAAAAGTACCCTCTGTACTTCTATGTAGCCCCTATGTATAGTGAAGAGAATTAGTTTTGACTTCTCAATTATTGTACTACATTGAGACTACAATATTATCATACAATCATAGCACCAGCTAGTAATATACTGTGTGTGTGTGAGTGTGTGTGAGAGAGAGAGATTTACTTGATCTTGTGCAGAGAAACTAGGTTCTGTTCTGGGTAAAGTGCTGAGAAAATCACATTACTGAACAGAGAGACACACACAATGAGTACAATGGGTAACACTTGACACAAGTGGAGCCAATTAGGATCCTGTTCCTATAACACAACATAGATCACATGATTATCACATGACTTGATCACCATAGGAACTACAGAGCTTACCTGAGTACTTCTGTGTCTATGGTAATGATGTCCTCTGTTATTAGCGAACATGTATCTTTGTCGTAGTCTGCCAAACCAGACCCTCCAAATGTGTACACATACTGACCACCACCTACAGTGAATATAAACAACAGAGAAACACATCAACAGTTTGGTATCATACAACAAGACAACATTAGTAGCCACTTAATCCAAATGCATCTTCACCAAAGGACATTTTAAACAAGTCGTCAGGTGACATTTCAGGATGAGCGCTGTAAGAGGAGGATGCTCTAAGACCCTCTTCACCATATTGATCATAGCGTTGTCTCTTCTCAGAATCACTCAAAACAGAATATGCTTTACTGACAGCTACAGTCATTGAGAGAGGGGTGCATTGGCTAGCCTTGCTCCCAGACCCTCGATCGAACTTCCCCTCTTGTGTATATAAAATATTTGTAAGGGTATATAGAGCCTGGGAACGAGGCTAGAGTTAACTTACTTTATTAGGAGCACACAGAGAAGAACGGGAACTGGCCACTCTTTAGGATGAAATGTGATACTCTCTCTCTCTCGTCTTCACTCACATACATGACAAAAAAAAACAACAACAACAAAACAAACAAACAAGCAAACAAAAAAATAATAAATAACTGGATGTGGACTATATTGTAGTGTTATACCTGAATGTGCCTATTAATGTCATGATTGCAGGGTGAGCCTCGTGCTGATTCTTATTGAGCTTCCCACACATGGTTGCTAGGTTACAATTTAATTGACCAAGGCTACGTACAGTGAGTTTCTCTAGTGAAGATCTCTTCATTCTAGAACTCGTGGTTTCGGTCGTCATTGGCAACATCTCTTTCACTGACTAGAATGTTGTGATGATCGTCATTATCATGGAGGTTGATGTCCTCCTTGTTATATCTCAGAGTCGTGTTCTAAAGTCTTATTTCACGATCATCGGCAGTCTATAATGGTTCTATTTGGAGTTGTGAGGAGAAATATTTTGACTTCTTGAAGCATTCATTGCTGCAGAACTTCTGTAAGCAGCACAGAGAGAGAGAGAGAGAGAGAGAGAGAGAGAGAGAGAGAGAGAGAGAGAGAGAGAGGCATAATATCAGTCAGAGCAGTGAATAGGGTGTCACTAGTGGTCAATAGAGAGGGCAAGTGGGGGAGTGAAGTGGCAGGATGAGATGTCACAGCTAGTGTCAATGGTTTCACTCTCTCACTTCCAGGAACTGATACACTGATAGGGTATCTGTGTTCAATGGACAGACTCTATGTACAACCGAGAGTGTTGCTACAACACACGTACACATGCACACACACAAGCTGATACATGATACCAGCACCCATTGAGATAATGCTATTACTGCCAGGCTCACAGTACACACACACACATATACACATGCCACTGTAATGGTATCCATGGTAAATAGTGATTTACCTGTACATTGTAAGAGACACTGCCGTAGGTTGGCTCATCTTGAGCTAGGTCCAATACTTCCTCCTCACAGTCCACACTGGAGCGACCCCTGGTTGGGTGTGTGTGAGAGAGAGAGAGAGAGACGATCATAAAAGATGAGTTAACACTACAACGACAGTGAGACTGCAGCTATGTCATCTACAGACACACCCCCAGAGAGTGTTGACAGCCACCAATCCCACTGAGACACTGACACACACACACACACACACACACACACACACACACAGAGCTATTGTACTGAGAGGCTCTCTCACCTGTGGAGCTGGTGAAGTTGCATTATTGCCTCTTCAGCACTTCTTGTCTGAAAAAATTTATTATCATAAATTAAATTTGACGTTGCAGCACATGTTAATTCTCACTAATTGTGGAAGTATTTTGAGGTCTGTGACATAGCCAATGGCACATGTGTGAGCACTGAAGTCCCCTATCTCACCTATGATTATGACATTAGCACAATCGCGTGGATATTCACAATTATCTACAATTCTCCAGAGACTATTTTGACAAACACTCACTCTGCACTATGAGAGCTGCAAGGCGGTGCAGTAGGCCGGGGTTGGAGGAGCATTGCAACCTATCAATGGAACAAGTCCACATTCATAAGTACACACTCTGTGGAGAAAACATGTTACCACTGACCTGCTCAGTAGAATGTCCTGCTTCACTTGGAGGTACAGATTGTGCCTGCATACAACATGTGCAGTATACAGTGATACCACTATAATAATATTATAGTCCCAGTATTATACGTGGTACTACAACTCATGTACCTGGTGGTGGGGTGCAATAAAGTGTGGTGATCGCGAGGATAGAGTTTGATCCTCATATGAACTACATAGGGAGATCGACCTGCACAGCCAATCAGTGTGCGTGTGTGTGTGTGTGTGATAAGAATGAGTGTATTGAATCATGAGATGATATGGCTCTTACCTGCTAACTGTTTCTTGAGTGGCTTGTTCAGATTCAGCCATTTCTACACACAAACAAACAACCAATGGCAGTCAGTCACTCAAAAAAACACGTATCAAATTACACAGCATGTGTTTACCGTAAAAGAAGCCTCTGGCGCTACTAGTCCGAAATATTCCCTCTCAGAATGAACACAGCAGATCTCCAGCGCCCTCTCCAGTACTTCACTTCCAATGGAGCGACTCTGTGGTTATCAATTTCAAAGATTTGTAAACTATTCCAACCGCAACAATAGCCACCGCTCATGTACCTCCACTTGCAGCGGTAGCGTGTTGCCATCCAGGGTGACCACATTGATCGTCTTCGTAGTGGACGACCGACGCCTACCAAATCCAAAATGTTTGAACATCTTCNGAGTGTGTGCTAGCTGTGACTTCGAAGCTTGGTGGGCGTGTCCAACCAAGCGTGTGTTGAGTGAGATTGACTTTTGACCTCTGACCTTTGACCCCTCTGCCACCTAGGTGAGCTCAAAGTGAGTCTGTACAGGAAAAGTTGAATTTGACAGGGCTGTATAAAGTCCATTTTTCTTCCCTGGTGGAGAGGAGAGAGAGGCAGTGAGGTATGTGAGCTTGTAGGGTGTTTGTGTGTCTTGAATATCATGTTTAGTTTTTGACTGGGTGGGACTCAGATTTCCTGTTTACCTGTTATGCATTTTGTGAGAGAATGTGGTTGTGAAAAGTGTATACATAGTATAAAAAGCCTTCTACAGACTTGATGAGCAGTTTTTTGCTTTTTCTCAACGTACATTTTTTCGTTCATCTGTTGTCTTTCAAGCCGCCTGGTTGTTGTTCCTTGTGAGTGAGTGGCAATGGCAGAAAAATCCATTTTAGAGAGCAACTAAATTTGACCTTTGACCCTTTTGAGCAATAATCAGCCATTTTGAGACCAAATCCTCTCGGCTTTGAGATAGTATCACAAGTTTCTATGAGCCTATGAATATCATTACTGTTTTAGTGTGATCCCCGCCCACTCAAAAACCTCTAACCTTAATTACAGGGTCCACTCCAAACTTTTCATGCTTTCTATAACTTGGTCACATTGTCTATGGTTGTACAATGATCCCTCTCGACAATAGGGCACCCCTCACAAAAATCAGCCCTGAACCATGGTTACCTGCCACATGCACACACATCATTTACAAACAAATCATGGGGTCGATCAATCTTACCATATCGTTACTATGTCTTATGATTGAGTAATAATACTGTAAGTCTGTAATTGCATGTACCTCAAAATTGCCCTCACAGTATCGTCAGGAGTCCATAACTTGGCGGGTTATGGACTCCTGATATCGTCGAGCTTATGATTATCAATATTTGTATAGTTGGAACCAATCAGCAAGCTATAGCTTCTCTTCTTCTTCTATAACAGTTCTCAATTTTGATGCTGGCAGTCTATACATGCAGTTAGTAGTATACCTTGTGTATTGTCTTTAGTACTTTTTCAAGTTTGAATAATAATAATAATGATAATAATAATAATTATTATAATAAAATTATGTATGTGATTGCATGTAGCTAACGATTATATATATACAACAGTTAAGAAAAACAACAACAACAACTGAAAATAAGTGCATGTATGCACAAAAACAGTAATATGTCCATATCGATCACTGCATGGCAGTTAAGTTCAGTAGTAGAATTTTATCATGTTTCTGTACTTTCTTTGCCATTTTGTAGTTTCAAAAACCTGTGGTCCATGGAAGGAGAAAGTAAGTACTTGCGTCCACTGTCATGACTGTAGTGTCCACTTATGTGCAGGATGAGGTGAGGATGTATGGATTCACTGAGATAGATATAATACTGTACAAGCTGACGAAACCCCTCTTCTCGAGCTCGAGCTCGAGCTGCTTTCTTTTGTTGCTCCTTTTCTATTTGCATCTTATAAGCTCTGAAAACACTGGCAAGCAATTTTCCTAGTTTAAATAAATTTAAACCTATAATTACATATTCAGTATCAATGTTTGGAGTCAAGGCTAATGTTGAGGGCCATAAAGGCCTGCAAACTGTTTCAGTCATTTGGTATGCACGTGCGGCTGGTATAATTTCAAAAGCTGCGACTCTAGATTTGGGTCTACTACTATTATGTGAGCTTGATATTTTGCATTTGCAATTGGATAATTCATAGTCATAGGATCCGGACATCAAGTGACATTCACTGCCACAGTGCTGTCGAACATGTTCATATTCCTTCAAATTGAAATGTAAACGGGTGTGCACCTGACTTCTTCTAACTTCCATTTCTTCCTCACTGTCAGAAGAAGAATCATGCTGAGTATTTGAAGATCTGGACCATTTCAATCCTGCACAATTAAGTCGAACAACTCTCTCACTGGCAAGCATTTGCTTTTGAGCTCTTGTCAACTTTCTCTGGGATAAAGTGTTGGCTATTTCCTCTGGTACCATCATTGTGAGCATGATACACCCTTTGTTGACATCAGCCAAGTAGAGATTCTTTCGATCGATCTCAAGGATTTTTGCAAATTCTCTACAAAGTTGTTCCAGCTCTCCAATGGATATTGATCCCCAGTATCGATCGATTTTAATGACCAGTTTCTTGCATCCAGTCATTCCAGCTTTGGAACCAAGCTCAACATGTGTCAATCCTTGTGGGAGTCGCTGCTTTGCAAAGGTTTGAAAATGCTTTTCATACTCAACTAGCCTCTGGTGATCATCATCCTTGCCAAATTTCCCAATCAATCGTTTGATGATGTCAAAATCGAACCATGAACATGCCTGGACTGTGACCTCAGTGAACAGCTCGGTCATATCAGTAGCTCCCATGATTTCAATTGACTTTTGTTTGAGAAGAGGGAAAGTGTTGAGCAAGTATAGAGCTGCATCAGCTTTGTCAACATGTGTTTTGAGACTTCTGCACGTGTCAGTAACAAGCCTTCCAAACTTATCAGACAAATCAGCTGTTTTTTCTTCAAAATTGAGAGCTGGATCACTAATAGGGAGCCTTTGGTTAGCTGACATTTCAAAATTACATTCAACGGCCGCACAATAATCAACTAAACACTGATGATGGTCATAGCTCATGGATGTTTCGGAACACATTTTGCTGGCTATTTCAGCGACATTTTCTCCAGTACTGCCCCTAGCAAATTTGGTGAGTATTTGCAGTCGTTTTGTGTAGTCTGGTCGAGGACAACCATCTGTACATATCTTGTAAATGTTACATTCACCACATCCACATTCTGGGGAGAGAGGAGTGTCAAATACGTCCTGTTCAGAATCAGAGGCTGAGTGAGATGCTGACTGTGAGCTCCCATATCCTGATTCTTCTAGATCTTCAGCTCTAGTACTGGGGATACTCATAGTACGAACCAACTTCACTACATTTTCGTAGCCACCTACATTTTCAACAGAATTAGCAAGCTTTTCCCAAGATGGATCTTCATTTTGCTGCCAATGAGAGATAACTTCTGTGAGGCAACGTTGCACTCCTTTTTGTTGGTGGTCAGCTTCAATACGATCAAGGATATCCTTTTTAATCTTGAGATGCACACCAAGGATGTACCACGAGGATTCCAGTGGTCTGAGGCATTTTAGAACCTCGCTAAGATCTTCAATACCTAAAATAATATTATGATGTCAATATAATTATTCTCTCTATGCACAATTAAAAATAATTATCACTTACTCTTCTTTTCAGATGATTGAGTAGTCATGGCATATATCAGTAGGATCCAAAGGCACTCATTTAAGGGTCTCAACTGTCATACTGCATACCTGACAACCAATGGCAAGTCAGAGAGTAGCTTATATAGATACAAGATGATGATGAGGGAGTCCACCAGGTTCTTTCCTTTTTTTTAAATATAGAACCGAGTAGTATTCAGTGGGTGGATAGATAATACATACTACTAGCCCAAGTAGTATACATTGTGTGTGCACAATGGTCATGACATCGACAATAGCTATAATTATTATATGACAAAATTCATGACAGTGCCATCTGCACACGCACACGCACACACACACACACACACACGCACGCACACACACACACACACACACACACACACGCACGCACACACACATGCACACACGCACACGCACACACACACACACACACACACACACACACACACACACACACACACACAATTTAGAAAAAACAAAGGAAGCTATCAATTTATTCAAAATTTAGGCTTATACTCTATTTGACCTTTCTCAGCATATGACTATCAAATATGACATCACTGACAGAAACAATGCAGTGCCAAAAGATTCTCAGGAACACATCATGCAAACACTACCAAGGTAAACACGTTTGTTGTTTTTTGTTTGGTTGTTTTTCCTCTCCACAAGGAGGCTAATAATACAAATGTCATAATATTAAACAACATGGTTGAAAATCTTGCTAGCTATTTTAGCATAATCTCCACTACTTTGAAGTGAAGTCTGTCAAATCTTAAATACCCACCCATTTCACAATCTCCGTGAGAAATGAACCCCAGTTCTCCTCGTCCACCAATACTTCTTTCACTCCAAGTAAGTCTTGAGTAGCTTTTTGGGTTGTCTAGTTTAAGTTGTTTTGTGTGGTGTTTGTTCAATCCATCTTGACTTATTAACTGGATGGTTACTTCTCCTTGCAGTGGCCACTTCAGTTCATTGTCAAATTCTCCCTGCATCAAATAGACAAACACGGAAACATGTTTTTTGACATAGATGCTGTTTGCGTAACACCTTAGGCAGAGTTTATACCCTCTGTGGTGAGTGTAAAATGGTGGGGAGTACCAGGGCTCATTGTTCATCTTGTGTTGCTCAAAGTTGTTCATTATGATATCGAGTGGTGGGAAATTATTTTTTTCTTTCAGTATGGTTATTGATGTGTGATCTTCTTTCTGCTCCTTCTCTAGTTCAGCAAGTCTCTCTTTAAGTGCTTCATTCTCTTTAACCAGTTTGTCTATTGTTTCTCTATCTTGATCTTGCTGTTGTTTATAGCTAGCTATCTTCTCATGATAGCTAGCAGCCATCATTGATGTGTGTTTGACTAATTCAACACGGAGATGCTTTCCCATATCTTTACGAAGTAGCTTCACCTCACATCCAGCATAGCGGAAGTCACATTCAATAACTGTCAAGGGGCAATATTTAGCTATATGGCTCTCCAAATTCTGTTGTTGAAGAACAGCACCACACTTATTAGAGCACTCAACTGGGTAGCACCCACACACAGGCCAGTGTTTGGTTGTGACATCTTCAAAAGTTGACTTATAATCCTTGCAGTGTTTACAAGTAAATGGACGTTTCTTACATACTTCATGGTGATTAACTGTGACTTCTTCAAATGTTGACTTGTAAACCTTGCAATAGTCACAGGTAAATGGACGCTTCTTACACACTTGATAGTGGTTAGTTGTGACGTCATCAAATGTTGACTTAAAAATCTTACAATACTCACAAGAAAATGGACGTTTTATACATTCATTATGGTGTTTGGTTGTGACATCTTCAAAAGTTGCCTTGTAAACCTTGCAGTGTTCACAGGTAAAAGGACGTTTTGGACACTCCTCAGTTTGATGGTGGTTGATGTGTTGTTGTTGGTGAGACTCAGAACAGTGAGTGCATTTGACCATGACAAAGACACACCCTTTAAGCTGGTTATCAGGTTGAGGGTCCAAGTTAAGATGGTTGTCTAGTTCTCCTAGCTCTGCAGTCCACTTGCAACCTTCTTTTTGATAAGTACATCGAACTTTCAGCTTATGGAGAGACTGTTGAAGACCTTTGTTGGGAAAATCATTGAAGTTTCTTTCATTGCAGTGTGGGCATGGATTGTTCAAAGCTTTGACACACTCAATACAAGGACGACAATAGTTCTTTCCACAGCACATGACTTGATAGGGTTCACGAAGAATTAGAAAGCAGATGAGACACTCAGTTTGAAAAACTTCTGGAGGTTTCTCTACAAACTCACAGAAGAAGCCACCAACTATAATAGATTGTCATAATTATAATTATATACCGTAGATTGGGAAATTTTTGCCGTCAAAAAAATTTCATCACTAATATGTGAGCTAGTGTTGAAAATTGAATACAGTAACTGTACATAACACTTTGTGAAGTGTTATATATTATCTATGATTAAACACTTCAAAACTGAAAATATACCGTATAGCTGGAAATATTGATGGTCCAAAAATTTGACAGTTTGCCCCGCAAAACGTATAATAAAAATATTGACCAAATTAAATATGATGATTTGCACGTGGGCATAGTACATATATTATATGGCGGCCAAAATATTGGCAGATTTTAATTGACAATTTGGACTTTGACCGTCAAACCGTCAAATTTAAAATCCCCGTCAATATTTCTGGCTATACCCCAGTATACGGTATGGTGATCTTATACCAATATGATGAAATTAAACAAGCAAAAATTTTAGTAGCAAATCTTTCCCAATCTATAAGGTATAGACATAGCCATCATTCATTATGTGTGCTGTGCCTGGACCCTTTCTACATGAGTACTAGGGGGTGGGATATAATTATAGAGGCAGTGGAAATCTATGACAGATGGGACAAGGATATAATATGTACATCTAGTATTGGGGAAGACACTAACTCAGGATGGGAACATACTTTGGTCACTAACCTAAAAACAAAACATACCTTTAGACGAGAAATAAAATAGGCTAGTAGTGACTTCGGTGTACTCCATCTCATTGTATTGACCATGACTGGATGACGGTAGAGATTGTACTATTGGCTGGTATATGACAATAATACCATGGCTTATCAACTCACTCAGTTGATAAGGAGTGAGAGGGAAATTTGCACCTTCTTGATAGAGTAACATCAAAAATGCTAGTTGCAAACAACCCTTGCCAATGTCAACTAGATGAATAAAGCGCTTGTTGTGGCCAATTACTTTAGCGATTTTAGTTTGTATTGTCTTGATGTCATTTAAAGTATAGGGGCAGTTGGGTGTACCATGTTCAGTTCCAAACCAAGTTGCATTTATCACTTTCACCACAAGAAGCTTATCTGAAGAGTAAGATGTGCCAAGAACTTCTGATGGTATTTCAAAAATGTTTCGCTTTGAGAAATCCGTAAATTTCTGAATGTAGTCCTTCATGTCACTTTGATGTTCACTACAGTGTTGGCTGACTAATTCTTCAACAATCCAGTAATTGATGAAAGAGATATACTTATAGCGAATTAGAAAGGACTGAACATCATCTACTGTTGTGAGATCTTGCAATTGTCCACCATGTGCGGTTTGAACTGGTTTAGGGTTACCTTCTCCAGCAGAAAATACTGTCTTTCTAATCACATGCAGAGGAGTACTTTTTTCCTTTAAGGTTGTGAAAACTTTATCTGAAAACCTTTGAAACTGTCTAATAATCATATTTGCATCATCTATGAGTTGGTGTTCAAGTGTTTCTCTATCCTCTTCACTCAGATGTCTAACATGAAGATATGGAAAAGCCTCTTTTCTGAATGTAGGACACGTTGATTTGTCACCAAAATATGTTTCAATATTACACTGTCCACAGGGACACTGAAAACCACAAGCGTCATTTTCATCACTAGTTCCCGTAGAATTAGCTGCCTCTCTTAGCTCTTTAGCAAGTTCAGTCAAATTGACTTGTTGAAGTATAGTTACAAATGTATCAAAGTGAGCATCATTCTCCTTTATTCTACTCATTATCACTTGCAGCAACCTACTGGCCCGTTGATACTCACTTACTTGACCATTTGAAGCTTCAGATAGGTTCTCTTTACTGATCAATTCTTTTGAAAATATTTCATTAGCAACTTGCAGGACAACATGGCTTACAGAGCTCACTAGACGAGGATATTTCCTTACAAATGCTGCAAATTGAACAGAGTCCAAAGTTTCCTCCACAGTGGGCTGTTTACTGGGAGACAGACTGATTTCTTCCTTGGTTGTTTGCTTTTGCACCACTGCTCTAGCTGCCATGGCTTCTCAGCTTCTTGAAATTTAAAAAAAATGAGACCTCACTCAGCTTCTTGAAATTTTAAAAATGCATGAGACCTCACCAAATTATATACCTTGCTCGCCTTTACAAATCATGTGACCACAACAACAACATCACTTTTTAATATTCATTATGCATATGCGCTCCGGCCTGTCATTACTCATGACTATAATTATATGGTTTGCTCTGGGTTTGTATAACTTTAACTCCATCACATTCCTCATGCATTCTAAGGGGTCTGCATGACTACAATTGCATAGGTTAACTCATGATCAGTATGGACATTTTCTCATTATTTTTTGTTATAATAGGGTGCATGCCCAATTCAGCTTGCTTGACGACCTCTACATACATAAATGCACGTTTGAAATCTGTCAACATATTAGATTCTTATGAAATTAATTTTATGTGCTGTCAGTGTGTTACATGACTGTTACTTCACACAATAATAATTACATACATTTAATATCTTAATATTTTAACTTCGTTCTAATTTCTTTCAACTTCTCACAGGCTTTGCTAGGTTCACCTGCATACATACAAACATACAGTAGCTTTATCGGGCATTAATACCAGTATAAGGGCCCATGGGTGGACTAAACCTACCTCTGCCTCGCCTTCTTAAGGCTCTATCATTGTTGCATTGAATGGTAATCTCGTAGACATATTGATCAAGAACACTGCTTTCAACTCTCTTCAATAGTTCAGGCTGAGAGGCATGCTCTTTTACAAATGATCTCTATAGCAATATGAACACAAGTTCACAGCAATGTTCATACACATATACAGAGAGAGAGAGAAAGAGAAAGAGAGAGAGAGAGAGAGAGAGAGAGAGAGAGAGAGAGAGAGAGAGAGAGAGAGAGAGAGAGAGAGAGAGAGA